>JAFVLL020012146.1:0-20000 GCA_021397915.2 Tor tambroides | reverse complement strand
TTGGTAACACAAATTGCTAATCAGCCAATCACAAGGCAGCAACTCAATGCATTTAGGCATCTAGATGTGGTGAAGACGACGTGGTGAAGACGACTTGCTGAAGTTCAAACAGAGCATCAGAATGGGGAAGAAAGGGGATTTAAGTGACTTTAAACATGGAATGGATGTTGGTGCCAGACGGGCTGGTCAGAGTATTTCAAAAACTGCTGATCTACTGGGATTTTCACACACAACCATCTCTAGGGTTTACAGAGAATGGTCCAAAAAAAAAAAAAAAAAAAAAAAAGAGAAAGTATCCAGTGAGCGGCAGTTGTGTGGACAAAAATGCCATGTTGATGTCAGAGCAACCCTCTACGGACGCCTTGGCAATTGAATCGCCATTGGCTAGTAAATTTTTTAGTTTACTCGCCAGACTGATATACTAGGCCTATATATATATATATATATATATATATATATATGTATATGTGTAATATGCTCTGTAATATACTGTATATGTTTGTAAAATGGTACAGCTGTTTAAATATCTGAAAGTACACTCTTAACATCAGTCAGCCAAGCATTATAATATGACATTGTGATAATTAGAATTAAAGTAATTAGAATTAAAACTTAGTAACCATGTATGAATGCATAGACATTTTAACTGAATAACTGAATTTAGGACTGCTGGTGGTGCTTTTTTTTTTTTTTTGGTTATTCAGTGTTTCTGTTAAAAAAAAGGGAAAAAACTAACTATAATACTGATAAGACGATGATTAATAATAATAATAATATGAATTCTGCTAAAAAGAACAGTATAAAATGCACTAAGGATTAACGAGCTGCTGGATTCATGAATATTTAATCAGGTTGTTTGCGTTCACTCGAACTGATTTGCTGAAATCAAAACAGGGACGATAATAGGTGAGCGCCAGCCAATGAGATGGCCGTTTGCGCATTAGCTCCACCCACTACCGGAAAACCCGGCAGTTCTTAAAAGCTGAGGAAATCCAAAGGAACGCCGTTATTTTGACAGGAAAATACGACAAAGAGTATCGTTTACATGTAGCGCGTCAATTCTGCATGTATTGTAGAAATGGCAGTTATTTGGAGGGTTACATACTTAATGCAGATTTTATTATTATTATTATTGGGTGCATTTTGTAACATTTTGTATGATTCACTCTGAAACATAATGCCCTTGCCAGTCAAAGAATGACTTAATGAAAACAATGCTGTAAAGCCCTCATAGATGCATTGTTTGTTTGTATGTTTGTTTGTGTCAGGTTGTTCTTTTAGCCTGCCAAATGAAGAATTCAGAGTTCATTGTTTAATGCGTGGCTGCATGCAATTCAGTAAACTGAATGGGCTCCTTTGTGAGCCATTGTCAGATTGTTTCCTTCCTGTGAATGGTAAAATCATTAAAGTGTTTGTAGAGTCCCTGCCCTCTCTTTGATGTGGTCTGTGACCAGAATGAGGCAGAATAATTGGCTGATGAGATATCGTTTAGGCTCTTTCAGAGAAATCGTGTGTTTGATCTACTTCTGGACATTTTGGCTAAATGGTTAAATTGAAGGGTTTTGTTGTTGTTTTGTTTTCTGTCATTATTTGTTTATTTTTGCATGCGTTGATAGGTACACAAAGGCATTTTCACACAGTTCAAGAAAGATGGTTATCTTTTTTGGTTAGCTATTATTATGCTTATAGTTATTGAATCAAATCAAGCCCTAACTCCAAGTATTCAACTTTGGCACCTAATTTGTCCCACACTGATTGTGCTACAGACATTAAAGGAGTAGTCTGCTCAAAAAAAATAAATAAATAATTGACTCTCCCTCAAGCCATTCAAGATGTAGATGAGTTTGTTTCTTCATGAGAACAGATTTTGAGAAATTCAGCATTGCATCACTGTCTCACTAATGGATCCTCTGCAGTGAATGGGTGCCGTCAGAATGACAGATGATAAAAACATCACAATAATCCACAAGTAATCCACACCACTCCAGTCCATCAATTAATGTCTTGTAAAGTGAAAAAGCTGCCTGTTTGTAAGAAAGAAATCCATCAAGATGTTTTTAAACTTAAAATATTGCCATTTTTTTCTCATTTGAATCAGGAGAGAAATATGCACAGACCATAAGCGAAAACAGTCCAAAACAAATATGTTGGTGGATTTTGATGTGAGAGGACTACTTCAACTGATGAAGCGTTATTATGGACTTTTATTTTAGCCAGAAGCAACAGTTTTAAGTTAAAAAGATTGTAATGGTGGATTTGTTTCTTACAAACACAAAGCTTTTCACTTCACAGAACATTAACTGATGGACTGGAGTGGTGTGGATTATTGTGATGTTTTTATCAGCTGTTTGGACTCTCATTCTGACGGCACCCATTCACTTTAGAGGATCCATTGGTGAGCAAGTGATATAATGCTAAATTTCTTCAAATCTGTTCTGATGAAGAAATCATCTACATGATGGCCTGAGAGTGAAAACATTTTCATAAGATTTTCTCTTTTGGGAACTGTTACTTTAATGATCCCTCGAATCTTGTTACTTGTTGCAAACAAATAGACCTGCAACAAATTTCACCTGGTGGACAATATAAAGGGTGGTAAAAATCCCTTACTTGCTTTGAAGGAGGAACACAATAGACTAGAATATCAGATATTTATCAAGACGACTTATTTGGCGTGACCTAGAAAGCAACCGCATAGTAGCTTGTTAAAACTCTCAGAACACCGTAGTAACAGCATAGCAACACCTTGACATTGTGAAAGCAAGATTTCCACAGACAAGAACCACTAGCATATTAGTAAGAAATTTAAATCTTCATATTTTTTTTTAAGTAAAATTTTTAGCCTTTAGCATCTGGAGCCTTTTTATGAGTCAACCTGCAAAGAAAATGCTTGCCTTTTAAATTCCCCTGGATTTTGTATTTACAACATCAGCAGGGTGAAGAACAACAGATTTAGATATCCAAAATAATGTTATTTTATTTAAAGATGTGGGGGACAAAAAATACATACATCAGAGTCACTGTCTTTATTCATCACAACAGTTGGCAGTAGCCCATATTGCTTTGTTTTGACTGCTGTTTTTTATTTATTTGTACAGTTGTTTTTGACCACTTCATTTTTCTGTCCAGCTATCATAATCTGCCAGCAGTTACCTTTAGCAAACTTTTAAGTTATGTTCGGTTTTTGAGTTCAGATGAGTCTTCACATCGGCCTTGTTTACACCTTTATATCCAAATCAGGTGACGTGATTACAGGTGTTCAGTCAAGACATCTGCAACATATACATATAAGTCTTGGCTCATATACGCATGAGATTATCAGCATTGGCTAGTAATTAGCCCCGACGGTTACTAAATGAATTCTAGACAAAAAATGTAGTACCATTTCATTCTTTCATGTCACTTAAAAGTATGGTCTAACATGCCTTCTCACCTTGTCAGGCCTGTCAGTAAGAGCAATTAAACCTCATTTCCCTCTCATCTCAGACTCATTATGCTGTTTGACAGGAATGTGGCCATCAAGACAGATGCCCAATCTGTCCCCTCAAACCCTAGCTGAAAAAAAAGGAAATCTTTTTGATTGGCATTTACTGCTCCGATGCACATCTGCGGTGCCAGTGAGACAGCTGTAAGCATGGTATGTTTGCATTTGTTCACTTTTCAAAAGAAATCAACAGTTCACAGGCAGGAGTCATGGCAAAGACAGGGAATTATGCAGCGGAGACCTTCAAACTCAATCTGTGGCTGAGAACCCAAGAGCTTGCAGGGACAAAACACGAGTTGGTGGTCGTGACATTTACAAAATGAAACCTTTTATTCCCAGAGAAACAATCGGAGTGAGAGGAATGATTAATTCGGCTCACTGTCTCCGTGTGACAGCATACAGTACTCATTTCACTCTCCAGGCAGGGAGCTTGTTTTAGAGGTGTTGACGGCATTTTTAACAGTACTGTTTCTGTTTGCAGAAAAATAAGCACTCGACTAGAAATGCCACTTCCTCCCACTGTTTCTGAAGCACTTGCTCATGCAGAATTCCGACTCAAGAACAAAATATGAAAGTGTATTTTAAACTGGAGGTTGTTTTCAGAATTGATTTTGAGGAGAAAATCTTTAGATTTCTTCTGAACTTTTTTTTTTTAGGTCAGATTTTTACTTTTTCTTGTGATGTTGGCACCGTTTTTGCACCTTTTTGCCTCATGTGAAAGTGACAAGCTGTCAAAGGTAAATTTACAATATGATGCTTTTAACTAAATTATACTATTACATAAAAATTCCATATAGGTCTCTTGACTTGCATTTTATGCTTGACTTGAACCTTTTCTTTCTGCTATCTATGCAAAGGTGTCACATGAAGTTCATCTGAATGGAGGACCGAAGTACTTTATTTAAAAGTAGGGTAGGCAATTTTGGAGAGGCTAGCAATAGCAAGCTAGTTCTCAAAGCATAAGATCCCACCCTCCCTGCAAATTACTCTCCAAAGCCACGCCGCCTCCAGAACACATGAACGAATGCGCACAAACAGACCAGAGGCTACCCAGCGACACGATGAGAGACGGCGTTGGTGGAGGGTTGAATTCAACACTGTCAGATTACCTCATGTCTCTTTCAAGGGTGAGAAAACATTACTGTATGAAGTGCATAATATTGCAATAATAACACCTTCCATTCTCTGCAATTGCATAATGCCGATGATGTATCTTGCCTGCGAAAGGTATGTAAATGCATTCGTTAACAGGCAGGTAGGACAGCCTATCGTAGCCCTCAGACCGAGGAATATGAATGATGAACATTTTATGGTCCTGCACCTTCCACAGACAATATAAATACATTTTATACATTTAGACCACTTAACTTAATGATTGCTATCAGGATGTGAAGAGACTTTTAACCAGCATAACAAAAAATGTTTTTGAACCAAATCACCTACACTGCATTTACTGATTTAAACAACAAATTAGATGAAAGCCTGTATTTAGACTTAGAAAAGTGCATTTACCCAGGAATAATAATTCAAAACAATATAGCGCACCGGATGTCATGATAACAGCACAGTTTAAGGATGCATTTCTGTGCAGTATGGACAAATACATGTTTGACATGCATGTTTTGCTGAAGCATCATTAGCTATGTTTCCATCACCCTGTTTTTATACGCGTTGTGAAGTGTCACATCAGAAATGAGTGATGGAAACGCCAAATTTCGGAAAAAAATTCCTTAGTTCTCAAAAAAGTTTTACGCTTGGTGGTTTTTGATGTGCGAAAAAGGGTTGATGCGAATAATGGGAAATGGAAATGCATTTTGTGAAAAAAATTAATCGATGCGCAGCAAAGGGACGGCATAACCTGACTAACCAGCGAACTGATCTGAAATGTTATGATCATTCTTAAATGTCCAAGCAGAGTCTATCATCAAATTATTTCTGTATAATTGCTTCCCAGAACCGTCTTACACAACTGCGTTCCCAAACAGCAGGCATCCACCTCAGAATACAATGACCGCATTTGTGTTTCATCTGCTTGCTCTGAGGTGCGAGTAATTTATCATATATGAAAATTATTATATTCAGTGGCTTCTCCTACTTTTCTTAGTGATATTTAGTGCCAGTTTATCAGGAAGTGATGATTTTGTTCTCTCTGACTTGTTGGTTGGAAACGGTGCTTATTCGCAAATGTTTTATGCGATATTACAATTTTGCGCACAAGTTAAATTTGCAACTTTGGAAGGAATCCCAGCTATTGTTTTTTTTTTTTTAAATGCACAATATTAAGATGCTGTGTTAAATTGAAAACACATCTCGAGCCCCTTGTGTTCTGTTACATTCTGTTGCAGTCAGTTCAGCTTTTGGCCGTCTTCACCCTTTTGCCCTCTTCACTCAACAGAAACTCTGCATGCGTATAGTAATGCCTTCTGCTGAATTGACAGCAGAAATGTAGCATTAGAATGACTAGGCAAGTAACAGTTCCATCGTCTAAGCCCAAACCTCTCTCACTTTCTCATATCCTTATTGTCGAACCCTGCTCTTATTGGAAGCTGAGAACATAATCAAATTAGACCAAATATTTAATAAACAAGCATGCGAAAGGGGCAGACCATTAGTAGTTTTTTGTGAATGCACGGCGTTCTGGTTCTGCGAAAACACGTGGAGATTTCTTAAGGCTCGGATTCCATGTGGGCCTGGTTATTTTGTCCCATTCATTGTAATTCATCGAGCTACATACTGAGGAGCTCTTAGGAAGAGGATTTTATGAAAAGGACTGATGTGCTCTCAGCAATGCTTATCTGAATACATGAAAGGAATAATAAGCGACTGAAAGAGACCGACCTCTTGAAAAGTGATGAGGCCGGTCTGTTTATGCCACTGACTCATGGCTGCTTGAGAAAATAAAGCCTATCTCGCTGACTCAGTTCAACCTGCAGTGAGCATTTCTAGGGTCTTGCTGCTCCAAGATTGACTGTATTTATTTCCTTATTTAATGTCCCTGCTTTATAACTAGTGGTACTTCTTTGATAATACAGTTTTATTTTAAATGTAATTTAAAGCTACTGAGATGTATACCTATATTATAAAATGACAAAAACCTACTTACTGCTAAAAAAAAAAAAATATTGACCAGTACTAATACTAACCAATACTTTCCTCTGTACTCTTAACCAACATTTTATGATATAATCTAGTCCTGCGTTTTTATCCTGTTTCACGGTTAGTGTTACGATACTAACATTTCAACAGCTTAACAGACTGACTACAATGCTCAGTGCTCTTTAGAACACAAACACAAATATGCATGATACTTTATGAATTGCATGCCAATCAGCAGTCCCAAATAGAGTTTTGGTGTTTCATGATTATGCCTGTGTTCACAAAGAATGGCTAGACTTCAGTGAAGAAAAGCGCGTGAAAACCAAAAGAGATAGAGACCATCGAAAATGAAGAAGGACTGTGTACAAAACCCGGAACTACAGAAATATTAGCCTTAAAAGACCCTGTTCCCACAAAAACCAACTGAAGAGAACTTTGCAAAGCCAACGTCTATGAGAGAGCTGCAATTGCTCAAACTTTAAACACAGACACCAATGCTAAATTGCAAAAAATACAGTGTCATGATCATAGAACCTGGACAGTTGGAGCACCAAAATGAACTGACTTGAATATTGAATACAAACCAATGTGGGCAGTTTTGAAGAGGAGAGTACGAACCAGATTCCCTCCACCAACATGTCTGCAGCAATTGGCAGGTGTTCTGACATTCAACATTCAACTGAAGAAAGTTCAGAAGTTGTAAGAATCTGTTGTAAGAAGGTTGGAAGCACTATTAAAGGCAAATGGTGGCCAAACACCTTTATAAAGAGAAACTGCCAGTGTTTCCCAGATGTTGGCATTATTTCATCCAACAGTCATCAAGACAGTTTGTCCATATTGTCTTTTTTGGTAATGCGTAGTTTGTCATCAACTGTTAAGCCCATTCATCTTTTTTTTCAAGTTTTGTTTTGGTAAAATCTTGCAATGCTTCCAGCAGTGAATACATTTTCCTTGTGTTTACTGTGGGTTCATCACGGGCACAGGATGTGTATGCATCTGTATGCGGTTGAGAGAATTCAGTGCATTAAAAAAGAACAAGCCTGTAGCGCCGCGTACGGCCTCCGCTTTCCACCCACTAGGGTTCAGAGGCTGTTTGACTCATCTCCATAGCGCTCCATATCTCCAGAGCTGCTCAGCCTGCACTAATGAGAGAACAGCAATGCTCAGGAAGCAGATGCATTTGCTTCATTTCCTGTTATTTCACGCACAGGTTGTGAACAGGAGAGTGGTCCAGAGTGTCTGAATGTGTCAAGCCGCTGTTGAAATCGAGTCTCCCAAAGGTTACCAGTGTTTGCCTCTCTATCTCTGTGAAATGCAAACAGTGCCCACTTATTGTGAGAGAAACCCCTCACTCATAGCTTCTTCACCAGTGGCATGTTGCTGTTGAGTATTTTTCAATTAAAGGTAGGGTAGACAGTTTTGGAAAGGCTAATAATAGCAAGCTAGAATTGAAAGCATAAGATCCCACCCTCCCTGCAAATCACTCTCCAAAGCCATACCTCCTCCAAAACACATGAACTTGCACAGGCAGACCAGAGGCTAACCAGCGACACTATGAGAGACGGCGTTGATGGAGAGTTGAATGCAAAGCTGTCAGATTGCCTCATGTCTCATTCACCAGTGAGAAAACTTTACAGAACAAAGCACATAATATTACAACAATAATACCTTCCATTCTCGCTTGGTATGCAATAGCGTAATGGAAAACGCGGATGATCCGCGCGAACAGGGTGCGCAGAGGTATGCAAATACATACGTTGACAGGCAGGTAGGACAGCCTATCGTAGCCCTCGGACCGAGAGATATGATTGGACGAACATTTTATGGTCCTACACCTTCCACAGATGATATAAATACATATTGTACATCTAGACCACCTAACTTAGTGATTGCTATCGAGATGTGAGGAGACATTCAACTTTCGACTTTCAACAAGCTTATGAATGCTTAGAAAAAAGACAAGAAAGAGGTTAGTAATAAATGAAGAAAGAATTAATCATTTTAAGCAACAGAACAAAGAATGCTTGAAGTTTTTGAGTAGGTAACTGTGGAGGGTTTATTAACTTTCTTTTTTCTCCTCACTGCTGTTGAATAAATGACGTTATAGATTGAGGCTGGTCTGATACCTTTGCTCTTTTTTTTATACACTGCAAGACCTAATGCTGCCTTCAAGTGCATCTTGAACTTCCAAGTTGGCATTTGTTATTTTGACATGTAGTGCATTTAAGTTAAAAAAGGGAAGTAGCCTAAACAAAGCAAAACAGTTATTTTCTAAACAATAAACCCAAATAACTAAATCTAAATTCAAAATGATGCAATTTTTGTACATGGCATTACAACTGTATTTTTGTTACATTTTGTCTTTGTTTTTGAAAGTTGAGTTATGACACAAGAGACTTACTTTCTGCTCACTGATCTCTATATATGGATTATAGATACATTGTACACATTGATATATTGAGCAGGTGTAATTTGTGTACAAACTAGGGATGTGAGCTATGACTAATCTCACTGGCAATTAAAAGAAACTTTTGTAACCGACTAGCAATCTAGTCTAAAAGTAAGAAACCTTCAGAAGACAGTCAAAAATGTTTATGTGCATATATCCATTTGAAATACTTAAACTATGAACAAATAATTCCAGATAACTTGTCCACATTGATCTTAATTTTCCATTGTACGGTTAAAATTTACAACACTGATGGCAACTAAAGCAGGAGACGGGATGAATGAAAATGCAGATTCACCCTCTGACAGTAGGTGTCACTTTTGAACAAGCAGAAATACAATGGTTACCATGTTTGCCCCTGTAAACAAAGCAGCATTGCACTTATAAACATTATTTTATTAGGCATTAAATGGAAATAACGTGAAAAAAAAAAAAAATCAGATAGTGAAACGAAGAAAACGCATGCAAGATCTGAGCTGAAATGAATTTTTCCGCTACTGATATCCAAAATAATGTATTATTTTTAAAACGTCACATTAAAATTACTTCATTTTGACTAGTATTTCCAGTGTCGACTAGCAGCTGCATTTCCGTTTAGCTGACTAGTCTCGCACATCCCTAGTACCAACTAACATTTTATCTGAAATGTTGTGTCAGCAGCTTTATGAAGGATTTACACAAAAAAATAATCATTTTGCTAGTGTTTCATGAATGAAGCCCATTATAGGTATTATAGATCAGTGTTTCTGCCATCTTTCAAATCAACATGCTCCTTTATGCCGCTACAATTAGGTAACTTGTGTATCTTGTACTTGTGAATTATGAGTTTTTCCACTTGGAAGTACAGCTTTGTTTGATCATTCATGAACCCTTAATTGCTATTTCCAACTCCACTTAAAGGACTCACATATTTTTACCAAGAAGTGCGTTTGACCACTTGCGCAGTCAGAAGAGAGTATTCAGTCAAAGATTGACTAGCTGTGAGCATTAATACAGCTTTGACGTTTCTGATATTAAGCCAGATAGAATGTTTGTTTACATTGTAAGTTATTTATTTTATAGAAAAAAGCTTTAAAAAATGGTGGATATTGGACTGGTTGAACTTGTATTGAAACCTGAAAATTACTTGCTTTAATTTACTAAAAATAATGTTCCTTGGTAATCACAAACAAAAGTTTGAGTCAGTAACATGTTCTGTTGAATAGTATATTTCTAGTTTCCAGTGAAGGCTTCTTGGGAATTTGGCAGAGCTCCAGTCCTCTGACTTGCTCCACGTTTATTTATCCAGATGTGTTGTTCTAAATGACGCTCTTTTGTGTGTGTTTTTGGGAAAGGACTCAGTGAGTTTGTGCCCTATGAATGTCTAAACTGCAGTTGTGGGTGCGATTCAGCGTTGTCTTTCTTTTTAGTTTACCATAGCGTGCCAGCTGGTTGTAATGATGGAGTTAGACGTTGAAGTTGTGAATCAGCAGGGGATTGGTGGGTGATGAGGGAAATGTTTACCGGATGCAGACACTAGTCTTTATCAAGCCCTTTAAAGGCTTTCTTCCCACCAAGACAAAATGCTTCTTTCCCATCATCAAGCTTGGGCTTAAACTCGAAGATCTGTTTTAGATTTGCAACCCTGTAACGGCTCATGATGATAAAGCCGAGCATAAATCAACTTTCTTGCTTTATAAAATGTGAAAATCCTCTAGAGCTTGTAATGCAGATGAACTTATTTTGCCTGAAGCAAAATGAATACATCTGTTTATTGAACTAATTGAATTCATAGTGCTGTACTGTGTACGCTGAACAGTTGTAAACCTTGCAGGTTTTCTCAGCTGAAAATAAATAAGTGAATAAATCAAAGACCAAATGAGATGAGATTTCTGTCCATCCTTTGAAAGCCTATCCACCCAAAACTCTGGTATTTCTGCTTGTGTCATTGCTTATTAGTCTTTACCATGGTGTCCAAAATGTCCACTGTCATTGGTATCAATTTCTGAAATTTTGGTACAATATTCTCAATAACGGGCCATCTTTTGCCAGTGTAACTGAATCTGTTTAACTGGGAGAGGTGCTTAGTTGTTATCTTTTTGACTGTATGTGGAGTAAAGGACAGGATTTCCTTAGTTCTTCCATATTCAGGATGTTTTCTTGGTGGATTCTCCACAATCTCCTGCCTGTTTTCCAGGGCGTAATGTGAATTCTTCCTCTAAGTGAACCCTGGTTCACTGATGCATTTGAAGTTCCCTTACAGCTTCTCTAGACCTGCTCTTGGTCTTCACAGACAGTGCGGCACCAGTCTGAGTATCAGCACCAGCAGGCGCGT
Organism: Tor tambroides; assembly: GCA_021397915.2. NCBI lineage: Eukaryota > Metazoa > Chordata > Actinopteri > Cypriniformes > Cyprinidae > Tor > Tor tambroides. Next base: position 8,657 of record JAFVLL020012146.1, on the reverse strand, counting down.
TCATCACTACAGAGCTCTGGATGCTGTTGTGCTTGACAGACATCAAAATCATGCAAATGTTGTATTTCACTCCAGAGGAGAACTCAGCAGAATGTGACTGCTACCAGATGTAAGCTCAACCAGTGACGAGTCCGTTTAGCTGATTAAGTGCCTCCCTTGTTTTCCTGCTCGATAAAGACTAAAGGAATCCTACGCACTTCAAGACGGCCAAAATGCATGCCAGCATGGGCATAAACAATACTCCCAGTCAGGCTAAAATGCAGTAAGACCTTAAAATGCAAGCACTTGTGGGGCGAAAACAGTTCAGTTAATTTGTTTACATTTGATGCCATCTTTTGTGTGTAGTATGTACTCAGAAGGATCACATGAAATGGATCTTCAGGAGTAAGAAACTTACTGAAGTTGGCCTTTCCCAGCCACAAAAAAATTAGTTTATTTTTTTGCGTTTCCATTACAGGTTTGCCCAAAACTTTGGAGATATTTTATAAATGTCGATAAAAATCTATTGTAAATTGACAGCGTTTCCATTAACCGATGTTATGTGACTAAAAAATATTTTTTCCTCTCGCAATAAATCGTGACAACCGATGTTGGTAGGTTTATGTATATCGCAGCCATCGCATTAGCCATTATTTTTAATTGAAGGAGGCGCTTCTGGGGTGCTTCTCAAACATGCCGTGGCGCATTTGTTATAAACACAAGCATTGACTTGAGTGGTCACGATTGCAGTTGCAGTTTTGCAAAATATTACTTATTCGGATTGCCTAAAAAACCACCTCATGCAAGTGCAAAAATTTTTTTTGCAATATATGGGAGTTTTTGCGAAATTGACGTGTTTCCATTGGGCATATGTTCTATTCGCAGTTTCAGTTTGTGCAATTTGAAGGGTAATGGAAACACAGCTAGAGTGTTAATTCTTCAGTTTCAATCAAGGTATTTAACAGTGGAGTCTTGTTGAAAATAATTACTGGCTTATCAATATTCCCTGTAAAGCGGTGTTGTTGTTTTTTTTGTATAATTAGGTGTTTTGTGTAATGCGGTGATATGTTATCTGAAGTCAGCTCTTTCCTGAGGCCGTGGGAATGATGAAGTCTTGTGCTCTGTCTCTCGACTGTCTTGGCGCCTAGTTGAGTTTGTATGATGCTCTTTTGATCAAATGACTCAAGTGATACAGACGCTGTGAGAAGTGCATATGTTAGTTAGTGTGCAGAACCTCACACTCTTCCAGGTGGTGCGAAACACTTTTAAGTGCATAACGTAACATGTTACTTTATTAGTTACATCAAGCAATACAGTAATGTAGTCCTGAAATCTGCAAATGAACAAGTAGAACTTACCTGCTTTTCTTTAACATGAATCTTCTGACAAGAGTTGTTGCAGCCCTAAACATAGACTGTGACTTAAATGATATAGGCATATATTTATAGTGTTAAAGCATGAATAACATACCATACGTGTTAAGACTGGTTCACACTGCAACCAAAAACACTAAAATCTTGTGCCTTTGTGTTTTGTTGGTTGTGGATGAAGCACTGCATGGTGCACTGTGAGTGACGAGAAGCTTTATATATGCTATTAATTGTTTTAACCATTAATTTTGGGAATGCATTTACTGCATTCATTCACTAACATAACTTATTCATTAATTGTATAAGCGATTGCACAGTAGAGCAGTGCCAAAAATATAACAAACATTCAAGGTTTTGTCTATAAAGTCTTGGGAAAGAGACTTTTTTTCTGTTTGATGCCATCTTAGAAATATAAAATCTGCTCCTTACTTCTACCTGTCATGTGTAAAAAGGTAGGTCCTCACAACCCTGTTATTTCTGCTCCACCAATGCAGTTGCATTTGTTTCTATGGAGTCGACAGTGAAGCTTACGTCATCACCACACTACAAACGCCAATGGAAGCTTGCTTTCTTCTTACTCCATAATCAGTCCTTCTATAGTTTTTCTCCATCTTCATCTTTTGGAAAGTCATTTGATTTTGGAGCAAATGGGAATTCAAAAATCCTATGTGCTGTTGTGTCCCATTCAACATTATTGAAGGTTATCCCATTGATGACACCTTCCACTTTTGAGAACCCCAGAAATGTAAAAAGAGTCCGCAGACACCAACAGGGATGACCCTACTGATCCAACAAAACCCAACCACCGTTGTTGGGACTTGGCCTTTAGGAGGTTAGGCTACTCCCTGGTAGAACAGTGAATTTGGCAGTGAATTGTCACTTCTAATTATTGAAAATGTTAATATTGGCTACATCTACATACACAAATTGAATTACATGTGTAAATATAGGTAGGAATGAAAGCAAATATGACAAAATATAATTAACCATAGCAGAAATCAAGTTGCATAATCATTATTTTTAGTGCAACTTCTAGTCCTAACACGTTAAACCTTGTGTATGGTCTTAACTGGATTGTGTGACTGAGCCCCACAGGTTAACGTTCAGTCTCTTACAGGTTAATCTCTGGTTAATCTGTTTGGGTGGCCATGTGTGTGATCTGACTGTAAAACTGCTATAAGGATTTAGCTGGCTGTGAAGACAGAACTCAAGTGTAAAGTAAGGCACTGCAGTTTACCAGCACTTTAAACTACTGTGGTACCAAAATTCGAATGGTGCGGTGGTATGATATTATTTTGTTCATATCAGTACCTGACCCAGACAACAATGTGCATTCAGCATTGTAAATGTCATTCTTGAAAATGCTTTTTACTTACTTGATCGTACAGCGGCGCAGGCACAGCCTCAGGGACTCTGAGTCTGACAGGTGCAGCGTGTTTTCCTGCCGAAAACAAGCTCTGAACTTTATATTCTATGGCTGTGTTGTTTTTGTTTGTCTCTGGTGTGCCATGTTATAGTTTAGTCCATAGCTAAACACCCAGGCCTTCATTCCTGATAAAGAGCAGATCCTGCAAAACACCCTTCAGGTTTTTTTGAGTTGAATGTGATTCACACGTCATTGCTGTTGTTGTATTTGATTCCAGGAGCTCTTACTGTGGGGCTGGTGCGTCAATGTCAGACCATTCACGGACGAGATCGAACCTGCATCCCCCCACGACTCCCTCCGGAGTGGGTCACCACGCTCTTCTTTATCATCATGGGCATCATCTCCCTCACGGTCACCTGCGGCCTGCTGGTGGCCTCGCACTGGCGTCGAGAAGCCACGAAATACGCCAGGTGGATCGCCTTCACAGGAAGTGAGTGACGCATCTCATGTTTGAATCACCTCTGCTGTTTTCCCTCTTGCCTTTTTTGACCCGCCCACCAGAGATGTAAAGAGTGTAGTTTCAGCGTGCCAGTGATGTTGCTCAGAATTGCAAGAATTTTAGTAACACTTTCCAAATGACTACATCTAAGAGTGCAGTAACTACACACAATTAAAACCTATTCATAAAGCATGATGAAGCAAGCCTGCGCAACGCGTATGTCTCACATAATCATAAATATGTTTGTTGGCAATAAAGCTAGAGCCAGTTATTCGACTTTTTTTTTTTTTTTTTTTTTTTTTTTTTTTTTGTAAGATTTATTTTTGTCATTTTGTGTTTATTAAGATAGGATAGTGTAGATTAAACAGGAATCAAAATGGGACAGAGAGAGGGGGTTGGGTTCGGAAAAGGTCCTCGAGCCAGGATTCAAACTCGGGATTGTCGCAACGCAAGAGCGTTATGTCGGCACACTGCCCACTAGGCTATCGGCACCGACCAGTTATTTGCCTGTTTTTGTTTTGGTCTGTATGACTCCGCCCACTGCCAGTTTACCCAATAGTATTTTAACACCCTGGGTTGCCAGTTGGTGGAAAACATAGCATATTGCAGCCATGGAAGCCAGCAAACAAAGTGAGTCAGAGATCGCAGATTCTACCCGCCTTAAAATGCCTCGGCATCCATCTAAAAAGCTCTATGACTAAGAACGCAGATAAATCAACTCGTATCAGTACGTTTCTCGTTCCTGTTGCGTGTCCTCAATCTGGAAACCCGTGTGATTGTTGATTCTGAAGAGGATGGGGTGGGAGAAATAACTCTCTCCAATATTTTAAATTTGGACTGCAGTACCCATTTCAACCACTAGCTGTCAATGTTACATAGTGCACCTTTAAATTCAGTTCTCCATTTTGTCTGTAATTGTGTGCCATATCTTAAGCTCAAAGTATACTGTTTTTATGTGTAATCTGCTCTAGATGGCTAAAACAATAGACAGCCGTGTTGACTAATGCTTGTGTGAGTTATTCGCAACTAAACATGTACAAATATGTTATTAATCAGCCATATATTCTAGGGATCGGCGATATGACCAAAATCTTATATGTGACCCTGGACCACAAAACCAGTCTTAAGTCGCTGGGGTATATTTGTAGCAATAGCCAAAAATGCATTGTATGGGTCAAAATGATTGATTTTTTTTTATGCCAAAAATCATTAGGACATTAAGTAAAGATCATGTTCATTGAAGAAATTTTGTAAATTTCCTACTGTAAATATATCAAAACTTAATTTTTGATTAGTAATATGCGTTGCTAAGAACTTCATTTGGACAACTTTAAAGGCGATTTTCTCAATATTTAGAATTTTTTGCACCCTCAGATTCCAGATATTTAAATAGTTGTATCTCGGCCAAATATTGTCCGATCCTAACAAACCATACATCAATGGAAAACTTATTTATTCAGCTTTCAGGTGATGTATAAATCTCAATTTTGAAAAATTGACACTTACGACTGGTTTTGTGGTACAAGGTCACATGTAAGGATATGACTAATTTTATATCATGTTAATGAGATATATCACGATATAGTTATTTTTTTCTTTTAAAAAAGTTTTTATGATATTAAAATATTTGATACCATAGAATTTTCATAATCCTTGTCACCAAGGTCAATATCAAACTAATACAAGCCTAGAGAGGCAAAAAAACTCAAACTCACTGAAGATAAATAAACAGTGATGAAATAAGGATAAGAAACTAATTGCAAGCAACAGGACAAAAGATTACAATAAATAAGAAACGTTACATACATTGTGTAAATTAATTAGTCTTCACTGTGTTACTTATATCTATCTAGATAGATATAATTAACGTGTAGTACAGATTCTATACATATATATATATATATATATATATATATATATATATCATTATTATTATTTTTTTAATTTCTTCTTAATAAAGTTACAAAAGTGATTTAGTCAAGAACAGTGAGAGATGTTGTTTGATTAATATGAATGGCAGACAGGACGAATATTGGACAGCTTCCCCTTTAAGACCAAACTCCGGATCAATATACTGTTTCATATGCGTTTTCTTTTTCAGTTGTTTACTCTCTCTTAAGACCTAAATCACTGTGTTTATGAGGATACTTGCAAAAATGGGGATTATGACGCATATGAGTGTGTTTACGTAATCGTTCAAAGCCAATAAAGCGGCAAAAATAATGTGCGCTCCTCTCACACAGAAACGGAGACGGCGCACGTATATAGCTCTGTTGTTTGTGTTTCAATGGCTTAAAGTTGGTTGTTTTAAAACTCTTAAAATATCTTTTTAAAACGGCTTAAAAACGCGTGTCCATGCTACAGATGTAGTCCCTTGTTTAGGAACGAGCTCCTCGTTTTGTCCTGGCTGGTCATTCTCGACCTGGTTCTGTCTCCCCTTCACGCCAAATGATGAAAAAGTATTACCGTAAACAATGTATTTTGTGACACCATGAAGTAAACGATAGAGCATAATATGAAACGATAGACTTTTTATTTCGTCCATCCAATATATATATCGTCATATCGCACAGCCCTAATATATTCTGTGGCCGGTTGCATAAAATGCTTAAAGGTGCTAGTCTTTACAGGTTAATCATCAAGTTTTTTTTCTTTAAGACTGGTTACATGAACATGTAAATTGGTCTAATCTGAATCCAGAAAATAAGACTGATTAGCCCTTGGCAAACTGCTAGTTGGTTAGACTAGTTCTCCAGAAAAAAACTTAGGATAAGCGACTAGTTCTCCAGAAAAAAGGATAGGATAAGCAATTTCAGAAAGGATAGCGATAGCAAGTTAGCTTTGAAAGCCAGATCCCCACGCTTCCTGCTTAATCTTGCTGCAAAGCCACGCCTCCTTCTCAGGCAGACTAGAGACTAACGAAGAGAGACGGCGTTTGTGGATGATTTAATGCAACGCTGTCAGATTACCTCATGTCTCATTCACCCGCAAGAGAACATTACAGTACAAAGCAATAATAGTGCCGTTCATTCTCGTTGGGACGCGCTGATGACGTCATGTCTGAACAAACAGGGTGCGCAGAGGTATGCAAATACATATTTTGACAGGCAGGCAAAGTAGCCTATCGTGATGTTTGGACCGAACATTTTGATTGGACGAACATTTTATGGTTTTACGCCTTCCACAGATTATATAAATACATGTAAATAAATTTAGACCTCTTAACTTAGTGGTTGCTATCGGGATGTGAAGAGACTTTCAACCAGCGTAACAAAATGTTTTTGAACCAAATCACCTACCCTGCCTTTAATGTAGAGGTTAAGTTTATATAACTGGCCCGTGGGCAGATATATACCACACCACAATAGTAGACCAACATGAAATGAAATTATTTCAAACAATGGCACAGGAGTCTCTACAAATGGTTCTACAAGAAACAGCTAAAAATGTGCATCAATTTAAAAAGAAGACCGTTTATTTCACAGACATAACTTTCTCAGCTGGAGCTACACATCCGCTTGACAAAACATTGGTTTTATCCTATCATATGAGGTGTGGGTTCCCAGCTGTGGGGAATATGTAACACCAACCAATTTGAAGTCCTGCGCACAAGCAGTCAGTGAGATAGATGATCTGTGTGGTTTGGGGTTGAATGGTGCTGCGGAGGTGTTGTGTCTGTCCAGCATGTGTGTAGCATCTGTTGTGTTCGCTCACTGGAGACGCTATTAACTTTCTTCTCTATTCCTCAAGCTAGTTTACACATCCTTTGTGTATTCTATAAAGAAACCCTTCAGGTTAAACTTCCTCTCAGGATACAAAATGTCCAAGGGTAAATGAGAAGCAGCAATAGGTAACTGTGCTGCAGATTCATCACTTTAATGCAATGCCACCTCTACCATTGACTGAAGTATCTGGTGTTGCTGAGATGTTCAGAGTTGTATAAAAGACATTGCACTAGGGTGTTGTTGGCACTAGAAGGTTGTTGCTATAGATTTGTTTAGATTTTCACTTTTTTTTAAGCACATTGCTATGTGGTTGAGTAGTGGGCTGTCTATAGCTGCTTATTGTTCAGTTGATCCCATCTCAAGTCTCTGTGATAATCTAGATATGGCTCAAGTTGCTCCTTCATTACACTCTATAAAATTTTGATTACCATATAATCGCCTGGAAAATGGACCCTTAAAGACCTAGAACATTTTTGGGGCACCTGACATGCCTGTACTTTTCTTTGATTTTTCAGACCTATTCTAGCATCAAATGCCAAATATCATTATAAACGGGAGAACTTGAAGTATCAGTCTAGCTAATTTAAAATCTCAAATTTCCTTCTGTTTTCTCCAAGAATGATTGAATTTGCCAGAATTTTAAGAAAAATGCAAGCAACAATCAGATGTTCTTCACTGTGTACTCAAACAGAAACTCCTGAAGGTGGGATTTTGCATTACATTCCACAAGCAAGTTTTAGCTATTCATTACAATATTATTATAGGTGCTTTTCAGTGAAAAACAGGTCTATTTAGTTTACTGATAGATGTGTCCTAAAACATTTAGGGAGTAAAATAAATGTCAACAGTGTTATATAATAACAAAACATGGAAGCAAAAGTGACTTTTTTTCAGAGAAATATATTTTAAATCTGAGTATGAACAACAAACGCAAATAGTGTGGCTAGTAGTGAAAACAATTGTGCAAATTGTCTTGTGCAACAAAAATACAAATGCAAGTGCAAATGATTCCCAAACTACACACAAAATGAGAGAGAAATTATACAGAGTGCAACAGAACAAATAATGCAGATGATCTTTGCAAACTATATGAGAATTATTTACATAATATAACAATCAAATGCATCTCTGCGTCAGAGTCGATTCTACAAGGACAGCGCCTATCTACGCGAAAACATAAATTCCAGTGCTTTGTCTGATATGTACTGCTGTTTCATCCTTGTTTTTGGTTTTATGTCAAAGTGCTTAGAGAGGGCTCTCATGCAAATGTGTTATTTTGTGTTTTTCACGCACACACAACGCACTTTATTTTCACTTTGCTCTTGTTCAAATTTCCAAAGAAAGATGCTATTTGGCAGTCCAAAAGACCAAAAACTGTTTATTGGTTGAATAGATGACAGTTTGAACCAATCTGGGCAGGGGGGTGGGACTAAGCATCAACAAACATTCCTGTTTGGCTCAGAGGAATAAAATGCATTGGTTTCTTTTGACGAATCAATGCTGATCAAACAAAGCTTCTGAATGTCCAAATGAGTCAAATGCAATACCTCCGAAAAAGCATTTAGATTGGATTAGCGGTTCAATCATTATTAAACATATAAGAACAATGGTTATTTTTAGCCGTGCACAGCTGTCTCTGTGAGGGTTAAAAAAAAAAAAAAAAAGGAAAAACCAGAAAGCAGACACAAAGTTAGAAAAGTAACAGCATACCTCTCCTG
>JAFVLL020012145.1:0-15773 GCA_021397915.2 Tor tambroides | reverse complement strand
AGATCTCCTATACACAGAGGTGAAGGGCAATTTCCCCTAGTCTCACTTCTTTATTTATTTCCACAGATAGACTGGCTGGACACATCTACATATCCACGTGATGGTGGCTGCACATGTTGTACACAGGTAATAACGTGTGCTGGCAGCAGTGGGTGGAGGGTCGGCATGGACAGCGAATTCCACTGTACGACTCTAAATCTCAGACTGGACGAAGAAAACTGACGAACATATGATGATGAAAAACTCAATGGTCACTTTTTTAATTCTCAATTTAGACTGAGAACGTGTCTGAAGGTTCTGGTATTCGCCCTTAAAAATGTTAGTTGAGGTTAAAGAAAAAAAAATGAAAACAGGCCAGATTTAATTAATTTTTTTGGGGGGGTGGGGCGGGGGGGGATGGGTGGGTGTTCCTGGTCTAAATGCCTGTTCACACCAAGAATGATAAATATACAGATAACTATTATGATAACTAGATTACCATCTGCACCAATGCATGATTGTGCAGTAAGTGAGCGCTCCAGTTTTGTCATCTGCCACTTTAAATGGATTCTGATTGGCTGTCAATGTTTTTATCACTCATCAGCTGAAAAAACTAAATTAAATGTATTCCAATGATATTGTTCCACTGGGCTGTTATCATTATAGTTGTGGTGAGGGCTCCGCTATTCTTTTGAATTTAGAACAATTTTTAAAACTATATCGTTATAATTATCATCCTTGGTGTAAACAGATCTTAATGATCTGGGTACATTAATCTAAAGAAAAAAATTGTTTAGCATCATAATCTTTGATCAAAATGAAGTAACTTGTCTGTTAGGGATGATATATCAGTACCATATCAGTTATTGCATCAGACAACACTGAATATTTAGTTGAATATGCATCTTTTCCTTTATTTTAACATTTAGACTACATTTTTCATCATCTGGCACTTACATAAAATGACTATTAATATTTAAATATTAATGTTACTATGTAAAAACATTTGAATGATGTTAATCAATAGCCAGAGAGTTATTTGGTCATCGTTTATTCAAAGTCACATTGAGATCTGGTATACAACGCCCACTTTTTACCATCCAATCAATTACTTTTTGATAAAATCATATATAGTTTCCAGTTTCACATTACAGAAGAAAAACAGGTTGCCAAATACCAATTTACAATGGCTTTAAATCTGAAAATGAGCATTATCCCTGAAAATACTAAGAAAAAGTGCTGCACATGTCTACATGAGCCGATGACATGGATTGCTCTATCATGGACGGTCACGCGCAAATCATGCAAAGCTATTCACATGAGACCATTTTATGGTCTAACGGAGAGGAGGAGAAACAACGACAACAAAAAAAAAAACTCATCAAAAAAAAGAGAGAAAGAACCTCTCAGAATTGCAGCTGACAGGGGGGCACCTCAGGACAGAAAGCCATAATTATAAACACCTTGTATTGTATGTATTATAATGGAGTGACGTGTGTCTGAAGGATGAAAACATTTCAGATTTTTTTCTTCCTTTCTTTCTTCCTTCCTTCCTTTCTCAGATCTGGCAACACCGCTGTCCTCCGCACCCCCCACTCCCCCCAACTCTCCCTTTTTACTATTCATTGAGATACAATCGCCGGTTGGCACTTCTCCAGTGTTAGATGCATTTGAATAATACATGACCTGCCCTTTCGCTGACATCACGGTGCCAGAGCTCCAACAAGGTATGAATCTTATTCTATATACACTTTCAATGTTCAGCTGTTCACAATCTATACTGTCAACAATTTATCACAGGATGCAGAGTGGCGCTGCCAAGTTATCAGAGTGGTCGGCGGCCGTGTATGATCTAGTCGGAGCATCTGGCTCTTCACTGCTCGTGACATTAGCCCAGACAAGAGAATCAGTGGACTACTGAATGCAATTACAGTAAGCAAGACAGACAATAAAGATTGATAGGGCTTTTTCATTTTATCACACAAGGAAACATAACGGCGGTGAGGCTTCGCCTTCAACTGCCTGCATCTAATAATGATTGAGGGTGTGTCATGGTGTGGGCAAGACGAGAGGTGAGAGAGAGAGAGAGAAAGAGCATATACACAATGGGGCTCTGCCCTTTTATCTATGCACATGCATCACGGACAAATGGGGATATGCACTCCCCCCCAAACGCGCGCGCACACACACACACACACACACACACACACACACACACACACATAACGTGCGCATATGCATTCACGTTCACATGCAAAATGCAAACAGAAGGCATATGCATGCAAACACACACACATATGAATGCATGTGTTAGTGTGTGTGAGAGTGGACACCTTCTGTTTGGACTTTCCAAGTTTATGCGAGAGCCTCGGTAAATAATTGCATTCTGAGGATTTTAAAGGAGAGAAAAGCCCTCGATGTGCCCGTGCACGGTTAATGATGAATATTTACATGACATCGATCACATTTTTGCAAGTAATCTCAATGATTAAGAGGGGAGAGAGTCACCATGCATATTTAAACAATGCGAGAGATAATAAATGAGTCCTTTCAATACAATCAACAACCTCAGGCAAAACAGAGGAAAAACATCACAAGAGAAAATATCTCGGCTGTTGACCACGCTGAAAGGCCAAAAAGACCCCCGTCTAAGAGCTTGGATACATATTCATACCGCAGCCTTGTTGTATTTAAACAAAGCGTGTTTGGAATGGAGCGTGTTTACCGAAAAGCGAAACTGACAGGTCACATTAAAATGACCTGACAAGATTCTGAAAGGTGACTATCGGGGCAAAACGCATTATGAATTGCAGTTTTCAACTGGACTTACATGCAAACATGACAAATGTTTAATTCCTTGAAAGAGAGTGGGGAAAAAAAGCCATTTTCTGGGAGACACTGTGGAGATGACATGTCAACGCAAGGCTGTTCTATTATTTGCTTGAGTAATCATAACAATACAACATGCTTTCCCCCAAGAGTTAATTGCAATGTGGAGGAACAGGCCAATGCAAGCAATTCTATATTTGCACGAGCGTGTTGGCGTGCTGCTTTTCTCTTGAGATAAGAGAAAATTTCTCATTTTAACATGATATGCGATACATATTGATATGTCATTAGCTATTCTAGTAAAATTGCATTTCATAGTGGCTATGGCATGGATACTGTAAAAATTAGAACTGTCAATCGATTTAAAATTGCAATCATGTTAATGACATGCTAATGAATCAAAAAATCTTTGCTAAAAAAAGCCCCTAAATTAAGATAATGATTGTGGAAGATAATTAGACAATTCAACAGACACTGCAAACAGGGACTAAAGATATTTTGAAAAATAAACATATTTTGAAAGAAATAATTGAAAACATTTTTTTCTAAATAATTCATTTTGTGTTCTGCAGAAGATAGTCATTCAGGTTTAGAATAACATGAGGGCGAGTAAATGTCAGAATTTTTGTGTTTAACATACTATCACTGCAATAAAACATGGAAAAAACTTTACACTTGAATTGCTGCAGGGAAAAAAATATAGATTTTATTTAAATATTATTTTATTTATTTTATTATTATTTTTTTATCATTAATCACGCTAAATTAGCATGTTAAATTAACAGCACAAATGTTTATACATACATGTGTTTGGTGGATTAACTATGTGTCTCTAGTTAACAATTACACCCAGCTACACAAGTAAACACTAAACAAGTTCTCTGTAGTCAAAGTTTGCATCTAAAAGGAGGTTTGGAGGGTGTGTGTGTGTGTGTGTGTGTGTGTGTGTGTGTGTGTGTGTGTGTGTGTGTGTGTGTGTGTGTGTGTGTGTGTGTGTGTGTCAGGGCCTGACAGCTGAGGATATTTGCATGCACACACAGTTTCACATGCAGTCACACAGGCAAGCTGCTGGGCTCTTATCACCTCAGATAAGGCCTGACTGGCCTTTTACCTAGGGGAGCCAGGTCTAATCTGAAAAAGCCTGTCACTAACAAAGAGAGATCCCTTCCTCAAGGATAGCAAGGCTAAAGTGAAACCCAACTTTGCTCCTCCGCCTCTTTACTTCCTTTTATCTGCCCCTTCATTTGGGCCCAGACTTATTACACCCATAATGCAAAACTTTCACCCCGGCTCAACCACTCCATTACCCATGGATATTGTCCCTCTTGCCCTTACTGTCTGATAAGTGCAAATGAATGGCCAAATAAATATTGACAAACTGTTTTTACTTTTTATTTTTTTCTCTCGTTCCCCGCTGGATTGACTTTGTCTGCACCCTGGCAGTTATTACAATAAGCTCTCTGCCTCTTACGTATGCATCTGCTTTCATCAAAGATAAAGGCTGAGTTTAATCCAAGGATAATATGTCCGTCACGTTTATTCACCTGCAAAAAAATAAAAAATGAGTACAAACAGTCAGTGATTATTAAATCTATCCAACCCACATCCATTTATCAAGGCACCTATGGTGAGATTAAACAGGAATATAGAAATATCTATGCTGTTAATGAGGGTGGCGGCGTATTAAAAAAAAAAAAGGACACACAAACAGGACGTAACCGTAAAGCAAATTGCTCGGATGATAAAAGAGCGCCCATATTCTCTAAAGGTAAGAAGTTTTGTTAACACACAAACTCTGACTTCCAGTAGTGGAGCTTTGTTAAGATTCATATCTGCAAATGTCAAAAAGAATTAAAAAGATAACTGTCATTCAGAATAGGCTCCGGCACTCTGACATATTGCTCATAGACGGCGAAGATAAGGCAGACCCGGGCCTCCTGTTTCTCAGTCAGAACCCACTGCATTTGCTGCACATCCAAAGAGCTAATTCCCCCACTCATATGAATATGCCATTTTCATACTGCCAAGATGATGAATCCCTGAACTGTACGTCACTGTTAGCCGGCCCCACCAAAAATGCCATATTAATGTCAAATGAGATATGACGATTTAGATTTGTCAGATTGCCCAGTGTCAGTCCACATCCATCCTGTGAGCTGGTGGAGATTTCCCATCAGACACCGAGAAGAAGAACAGATAACACACCTCTCTGTGTTGGCCTGCTCTCAATGGAGGCAAAGGGGCAAAAGTAGTTATTCCAACTACTCTGCTCACTGTAGCTAATCAGGAGAAACTGAATGAAAAATATGCAATATTATATCTAAAAATGAAATATGGATATTAAACTAACCCACAGCAATTAAGGAGACCAGGGGCAATTGCAATAGTTTCCTTCAAAATGCACAGACTTCTGTAAATCTACTCTTCTGTTGCTGTGGAAAATGTGTCAAAATTACGTTTCCTTTTTCATTAGTATTTGTCCTAAACTATCTGCTACTCCTAACTATTAATTATAGCAGAGACACTGCTACATGCAAATAACAACATGCAACTATCTATAAATATTATTTTAAAAAAAATAGTTGATGCCAAAGGCCACTGCATTAAACTCCAATTCATATCAGAGTGCTACGATCAACCCCATCCCCATCCCAAGTCGTAGTTAATAGTTTGTTAATAGTGAGAACTGGACCTTAAAATAAAGTGTGACCATTAACCGTCACTTTTATATACTGCTCATTATTTAGCTTTGAGGAATAACAAATACAAAAGTGATAGCTACATTATAATAATTTGGACATTATTTGGACTTTTTTTTTTTCCTCAAATATATTTAGCACCTTATAATCAACTAGATATGTCATTCATATCATCAGCTAGATATTTAGTTCATTAATCATTTTTAAGATACATTGTTGAATTTCGCCATACAAATTTTTGGTCTTAAAAGTAGTTTTACAATTCCATGTATGGCAGCTTAAAAAAAAAAAAAAAAAAAAAAACTCAGAAAACTTTTCACTCAGAAACTGCTAGTAAATTTTATGATTACAAAGAAACTGCAAGCAGAAATTGTGAAGTAAAAAGTCAGAAATAGTATTGTAAAGAGATTTTTTTTTTATTCATTTCATTTATTTCAAAAACATAATTTATTACAGTGTGCCAGCATTAATCTTGGCATCTGTCATTCATGTTAACCTCTAACCAGCTACCTACAGATAAACCAGATATGAGATTCAAAGCTTAGATCATCAAAAGCTTAGATAAAAGAAGAAAACTATTGAATATCCCCCAACCCCCACCCCAAAAATAAATTAAGTAAATTAAAATCCACAATTTCTGACAAAGTGAAATGATGGGGAAATGAAATTCTTCACATCAGCTTATGTGTGGCTGAAGACATTTACTGTGTTGCCCCCCATCAAAATCATCTGCCTGCTGATAGTTAAAGTGTGTGTTTTCCTCCTGTGTTTACAGTGCTACATTAGTTTAATAAATAGCACACAGATGTCAAGAAGTGAGGGTTCCCTGCCCAGCCCAGAGCACAAGGCAGAGAAAAAACAAGCTTCCAGCATTTTAAAGGTCATTAATGAATCAGAAAGGAGCTGTTTAGCATACCGTACGCTCCCTCTTTAACAACATCATCAGCTTAACAGGTTCAAGCTACAATGCATCAGCTCCAAGATACAATCTCCGATAGCAATTAAGCAGGAAACGTGCAATTTGCTGAAAAAAAAAAAAATAGTCAATACCTATTATTGGATCTGCATACTGAAGAAGTATGTTTCTCCTAGACTATCTGCACCAGCAATCACAGGCCCTTGAACTGAGATGTATTTCACTTAACAGTGATTTTCAACCAGGAGTACCTCACAATGCATGTAAGAGGTACTTGGAAAGATTTCCATTCATAAATAAAATCAAAAATAAATACATTTCCACAGTTTATATCATCTATAGGTCTACCGTTTATTTTAGACAGAGTAAGCAACTGCATTTTTATGTTATTTATTAAACCACTGACCTTTCAGTCATGCCCTTGGTTAAAATATATTAATAAAATAAACCCCTCTGTGGTGTGTAAAGAAGCATATCCTCAGTGTGTGTGTGAGTCTCGCTTTCCGTGATGTTGTCCAGTAGGTTTTCTACAATTCTCTTAACAGAATCTCCATGGTGATTGATTCACTGGATCATTGCCCAGACCTCTCCTCTTCAACCATAGAGCAATACACACGTATAACATTTACCACCTGTGGCATTGGAGAAGAGTGTGTACGACCACGGACACGTTCCATTATTCATTCAACTTCTCAAGCCTTGTGATGGTCCCTCTCAGATGACCCTTTTGAATAGGGCCACCGCTGATTTAAAAGAGAAAGGTTGCATGTATTCAGTGTGGATGAAAACCTATGTATAACACACACTCAAGCACACACTTAAAGTATTCATATATTACACTCAGATTCATACTTTAACCTCTGTTGCCTTGAGAAATATTAACTGTATATGCAGCCACAAGGGCAAAACACAGCGCTGACAGGTAAGTGGATTTTTTTCTTCCCTTCTTGTTCAATGTAACAGACAAAAACAAACAGTTCAATGTAAATGACAAAAATACTTTGAATGTGGGAAAGTTCAGGGAAAAGGTCACCCAAAAATGAAAATTCTGTTATTAACTACTCATTCTCAAATTGATCCAAACCCATATAATTTTTTAGATAAAGGAGAATAGAAAGTGAAGGAAAAAATGCTATAGTAAAAACCTGTTAATTGGTTAACTGCAAAACAGTAAATGCGTTATATGTAATTTTACTGTAAAATACTGTTAAATGTAGGGTTTTGCAAGTAAAAACTATGAATTACCATACAACTATAAAAAAGGTAAAAGGACTTATCTTATTGCATTACCACATATTCAAACTTGGAACATCATAAATGTTGCTAATGAAAATTTGTCAAATCACAGTAAAATCATAATCTGTTCATCACACAAAGATATCATACGGCATCAGAAAACTTAAAAAATAGTGCACAAATCATACAAAGTTTTGTCAGTTAAAAAACAGAATCCCCATTCATTTTTTTCTGCTTTTGAGTTTTAAGGGAAAAAAGTCATGAGTGATTAAAAAGCACTGAGGGTAAATAAATGAAGACAGAAATTTCATTTTTGGGCAAACTATCCTGTAACTCCTAAGACTCTGTGGCCTATTCTGAAAATAAACAGCATAGTCAACCCAATGCATGTCATTTTCTTAGGTGCTGATGACTAACAAGGCTTAAATCCATTCTAATATGAACGTTGATATTAATGTCTTAATTAAAGATGTAAATACCAGCCCTACTTCAAAAAATCAGGCCAGACATCAGAATTAAACATGTGGCAGAGAAGCGAATGGGACGCCATGTTGGAGGAGATTCCCAATGAAAGAGAATTAGAAAGGAGCTGACCCAAATATCATCTCACCAACAGAGGAATCGTGTTATGATAAGTAGGCCATAAAGGTACTTAAAGATTATGCAAAATTCTCTTTTAATGGATGACATGGAGAAATGAAAGACAGGCAAATCTCCAGGCGAGGGAAAGGTAACCGCCCCTTACGTCTCAACGTGTGTGTGGTGACAGCCACAGGGCATGAAAGGAGTTGTGATGAGGTACATAAAGGCAGGTGGGGATAGAGAGAGCTGGGGCATTTTGGTAAGAAAATATTAAAGGTTTTGTAAAAGCTGATATTCCTAAGAGTTCATATAGACATTAATCAATGTAAGCTATGTATTAAGGTGCTTTAACCCAGTACAGCCTGGCATGTAAAATAACATTAAGATTTGATTTGATTTTAGGAAAAGAAAAAGTTTAAAAACCTAAAAAGGTTTGTCTGTGCGCTTTTTTGTACAGCTCATGCTCCATAATCGCTGATCAATTTTATTCAGAGGCCCAAACTGAGCAAAAACATGCAATTTGGAGCAGCTGCTGCTGTATATATTGGCAAAAAGTAAGATGAAATTATGACAGCTTGTAATGTAAATCAACAAAATCGTTACAACAGTATAACAGACTACATACATAAAATACATATAAATGCAGTTGTTATTCTATATCTCTCAATAATATACACCTTGATATCTAAATGCTTGGGTTTATGATCAAAGCTTATATTTATTGTGGGGGACAAAACATATACTGTTAATCTAAGTTGCTTCAGTCTAGTAATTTCACCTTGAAATATTACTAACAATATAAAAGTTATACATTTACTTCATAAAAATCAGTAAAGGTTTCACGGCAAAAAGACACATGCACTACAATCTGAAAGGGGACATTTTTACAATTAGAAGACGTTTTACTTGCTAAAAAGTTTAAACTATCAATCAGATGACAGAAGGCATGTAGTAGATTGCATTCAATAGGTTTTTCAGAAATTTTTTGACTATGTTGATAATTTAGAGGCCATAGAAATGTGGGTATCAAATATGATAAGTAGGCTTTACAGGGTTAAGTACAATTATGATTGTTTTTTATATTTTAGACCTTTGTGTTATTTATGTAGGCACACTAAATGAGAAACCATGTCCATCCAGTGTCCTTCACCCCACCTCTCTTAATCAGACCTCTCCCACAGGCACACACACACACACACAACACAACCAGCAGTGGGGCAGCGGTAAGGCCCTTGTGGAACCCATGCACCATGAACCCTGAATTTTATGACTTCATTATTTTCCTTCCCCGCAACGCTCGCTTTCATTTGAGCAAGTCTCCACGTTGGTATAATGAGAGTGCTATAAAAACGTTGCTTTAAAAGGGTTTGCATACTCTCCCATTCTCAGCTCAACCCTTCAGCAACCATATGGCAGGTAATCAGGTCGGCAATCACAGTACCCATAATACGTGCTGCATGATTTCAGCATTGTGCTATTATCCATCTGTTTCTGCACGGAGACACATGAACCTTCCTGTGAGAGGTCAGTGCTTTCATGGCACTCCTGGATCCTCAAAGCTTTCCTGCTTTCTTCCTAGGAAGCAGCACTACTGATTTCAAATGAACTCTGGGAATTTCTTTTTCTTTACTCCATCCTCCTAGATAATTCTCTGACAAAGGCACACTTACACACTGTCTGCTTATCCATCTACCTGTACATCTATCTATCTATCTATCCATCCATCCATCCATCCATCCATCCATCCATCTACTCATCTTATTCTATGTAAATAGCCTTGAAAATATGAACTGTCTGAACATACTGTAAGAACTCCTTTGTTATTTTTAACAGTAAACCAACCACTTCATACCCACTTGATCCTGATAAAGGATATCTTATTTAAGATTTGCTTGTTCTTAGTTCAGCACAAGATCAATGCTTCAGTCTTTGAATTGGTCTACAAGTGTTCTACATGCCGTAGTCTGAAATTGCACATTGCCATTGTTCAGTACAAGAATGCATACTGTACAAGGACCATTATGTGATAAAGCAGACAACTGCACGCATGAGGTCAGATTGATAGATGAGCCTTATGTCATCATGCATACACACTCTCTCTCACACACACACACTCCTCTATCATGCTGTGCACACTCCATACATTTTAAAAATATATTGAATGTACATTAAGTTACATTACACAGGAGGAAAATATCAAAGACAACTTTGCCAAGGGAAATAAGACCGAAATTGGTCAAGATGTCCAATAAAAATAACTGCCCTGAAGAAATTTTTATAGTTAACTGTTTTGTGTGTGGTGTATAAACAATAAATGTGCAGTGGTCTTTAAAAAAAAAAGAAAAGAAAAAAAAGTCAAGCATGTATATTATATTACCAGTGATTTGTGTACAGGCTTTGAAAACTTAGAACCATAGAATTCTCTAGACAGCTTTGCTAAAGAACAGTGGCAAGAAAAGCTACTACCTTTTGTTTGAATGACTTTATTGGGTTGTAAAATCAAAGTGTAGGTGAAAGGTCAAAATGGAGAGGTAACGAAAGAACTGGTGTATGATAAAAAAAACAAAAAAAAAACAAACAAAAAAAAACAACACTTTTCCCGGAACGGAGGAATAAAAAAACACAGCCTTCATATCAAGGTATGAAATATGAATTGAACACAAGACACTCCAAATCAGAGTAAAATACAATAGGCTTTAGACCAAGACAAGACGATAAAACCTTCAATAAGAAGAACAGTGCTGATGATAGCTTAACCCTGGATCTGGCAGCAAGAATGGAAACAATTACCTCCAGCTCCATGCTAGCTTTGAACTTGTCCCTCTACACATTTTTGTGGTACAGTATTTTTCCATTCTGTATCAACAGTACACCATGCCTCCACATCTTGTGTTGTATCCATTTGTATGAATTTCAGAAGTAAGAATAAACCTTTTTAGTAACTATGCCAACCAGGCTTGACTGGTGTTGGCTAAAAAGTCAGTTAGCAACAGTCTTGTATGTTATCCCCAAGAGTATGGTCCAGAGTGTCTGAACATCTTACACAAACTCACCTGTTAATAATATATGGCTGTGTGGTTAAGGAAACTTGTAGACAAATGTTAGCATACTATATAGACAATAGCCAACATCAAAACAGTTGAGGACTATGAGAGGGGCATTTGAACTTAAAGTGAAGGAAAGCAAAAGTGCAAAGTAAAAGTAAGATCTTACTTTTTTTTTTTAATAACTGCGTTCAGCAAGAAGACATTAAATTGATCAAAAGTGACAGTAAAAACATTTTATAATATTACAAAAGATTTTTATTTGTAATAAATTTGAACTTTATATGCATCGAAGAATCTATCTATCTATCTATCTATCTATCTAAAAGACTTCTTTCAATCATTTGAACAATATTAGCAGAGTTTACGAACATATTTTAATCCTACAGTACATTTTCAAAGAGGTCTCAGTCTCAGACTTCTGGAAAACACTGCAAAATTCTTAATTTTTCATATTTAAAATTCACTTTAAATGAAAATGTGTCTGATTTAAAAGTTTAAAATCATAACAGGGAATTTCAATACCTCCCTTCAAACAACAGCCCCGCCTTTCTGCATCCATGTGTTTGAGGAAGGAAGCTCACAAATCTTTATTTAGAGATGTGTGATTATCCCTTTCTCTCTCTCAGAGTGCATTAGAATGCACTGAGAGCAGTCATCCCTTCCTCTCCTCTCCTCAATCTCTCTCCATGCTGAAGGCCTTGTTTGTACAGCTCTCAGCCCAAATCCATTATTACTTCCTAAACTGACAAATCATTTCAACAAATACAATCTCCCTCTCCTTGCGCCGGCTGATAAGATAAATGCTGAAGTCGAGAGAGGACTGAAACAGAGGTAGAGGTTCATATTTCAATTTGCAAAGCACCTCACTCTGAATCTTAATTTAGAAGCAATAAGACAAACAACGTGATAAAAAAAAAGACTGAGGATTAAGGTCCCTTTGAGAGACAAAAGTCTTATCTAACTCCTGATGACAAAAAAGTGGGCTAATTTTACCTCATAAAATTACTTATTTATTTTTATAATAACAATAATAATAATGGCCATAACAAAATTATGATGATAATACAGAGTCCATAGAGAGATGATTTCCAGTGCTCGGCATAGACCTCGGCTTCTGTCCTTCCCCATAAGCCTGTGTTTGTTTTAATTGTGACCAATAAAAAAGGTCATAATTAATACCCCAACACAGACACTGATAAACAATTCCAAATTGCCACCATAATCAAATGATGCAAACATCTATGAGTTACAAAAGTTCACAGCCACAACTGACAATTTCTTAATTGTATTCAGTCATTCATGGAAATTTTATTAACATGGAGCTGATGTATCCTGCCCTTCCTCTGTCACAACACCAGGGATCTAATTTCATTATTTTCCACAAGATTTGCTTGACTACTGCCATGATTTTAATGCCGGTGCAGTCCAGATGTTTATGCTATTTAAATTAGGAGGCAAGGCCTGTTGGGTAAACATAATTAAAGAAAGTTGAGTTTTTTTCTCTTGCCCTCTCTTTGTCTCTTCGCCTCCCCTCTCTCCGTCTTCGTAAGTTTACTTCATTAGGCAACTTTCATTTAACTCCTGATGCCACATGGCTCTCCCACAAAGCACAGTCCTCTGTGAGCGGCTCACGGCGCCGTGAAGGAGCCTTACGCACATCGGCGCACCCGTAACGCAGGCACGACAGCAGGCTGGCGAGAGGGGTCAAGGTCTCTGGGTCCACAGAGGGAGGAACATTAGGTGCTAGTGTTTACATGTTTGAAAACAGACCATGCAAAATACTGACATAAGCTAACAGTATAGCTCCTCCACCCCTCCATCTGTGCTTCACATACTCTCCTTGTAGCTCACAGACCATGAGGATGGGGCTCACTGGCATAGAAACCTGCTCCATAACCCTCCCGCCAAAGCCCAATCAACAAATCTCTGACAAATAATGCATGTCCATCAAACAGCTGATTCATTGACATTATTCTCTCTTTTTTTTTTGCATTTGCATTTGTCTCTTTATAAGAAAGATATAGTGGAGGGGACTGGTCATGATTAAATTTTTAAATGATACTATACAATGATATGTAAATACCATACACTGTATAAAAATATTTTTTATATTATTATTAAAATCTACATTACAATATACACACACATTATGCAAATATTCAAAAGTTTGAGGTCAGTAAGATTTAACACTTTTAACACTTAAAAGTTAAGTTAACGCTTTTATTCAATAAAATGATCAAATGCATTAAATTGATCAAATGCGACAGAAAATAATTTGTAATTTTCCAATAGGTTTCTTTTTCAAATAAATCCTGAAAATCCTTAATGTATTACAGTGTTCACAGAAATATTAAGTATCACAACTGTTTTCAACATTTGAAATAAAATAAAATAAAATAAAATAAATCATGTGACACTGAAGACTGAAGAAATGGCAGTTGCAAAATGTAGCTTTGCCATCACAGGGATAAATTACATTTTAAAATATACTGACAATTATTTAAAAAAAAAAAAAAAAGCACTGCACTTTTAATCAAATAAATGTAGTCTTTTTTTCAAAAAGATTAAAATATAACATTAATATGTATACTTGTTTCAATATATGCATAAGCATAGCAGCTCAGAGAATAGAGTACATGCACTAACCACTACACCAAAGCTCAGAAGAATGATGGACATTAATATCAGTCAGAGGAATGTGTGTATATACTTTGTTAATTCCACAAAATAGGCAGCTATGCACACTTTCTATCAAGCTTTGGGAAGTGTGTGTGATGACAAATCCCATTCATTCTTTGTGTTATGATAACGTGGCCACTGCACTCAAACACGCACTTTGGAGAAGAGAAAAGGAAATGAGCTATTTAGCACACCGCCACAGACACTACACTCCCTAACCCACATATCATGCATGTGGAGTACTGCTAGCTTTAGGAACAGATGTCAGTCCTGTTTTAGAGCACTACAGTTATGTTCACACTAAGTCTGGTTCTAAACAAGAGTGACAGCTGAACTGACAACATTAAATAGTCATGACTTAGTAAGCAGTCATGATTTGTTAGTAAATTGTTAATCTGTGTCAGAGCTGACAGTCTCATGTACTGTGTTTTGACATAAGGCACATTTGTGATCCTGGATTCATTTTTGGAAGAAATTAATACATTTATTCAGAAAGGACGCACAGAATCTACAAAATGTTAGTTATTTTACCAAAATAAGAGGGATCATACAAAATGCATGTTATTTTTTATTTATTACTGACCTATATTTCACATAAAAGACCTTTACATATAGTCTACAAGAGAATTTTTTTTTTTTTTTAGTGATAGTTGTTCATGAGTCCCTTGTTTGTCCTGATTGGTTAGACTGCCTGCTGTTCTTCAGAAAAATCCTTCAGGTCCCACAAATTCTGTGGATTTCAGCGTTTTTGTGTATTTGAACCCTTTCCAACAATGACTGTATGATTTTGAGATGCATCTTTTCACACTGAGGACAACTGAGGGACTCATATGCGACTATTACAGAAGGTTCAAACACTTACTGATGCTCACTGACTCCAGAAGGAAAAACAATGCATTAAGAGCCAGGGGTGTAAACTTTTGAACAGAATGAAGATGTGTACATTTTTCTTATTTTGCTGAAATTATATATATATATATATATATATATATATATATAGGTGCAGTATGTATGAATGCATGGATGAACTTGTGTATGAATGCATGGATGAACTTCCAGTATGAATGCATGGATGAACTTGTGTCTTCACTGATTTTGCTTATTAAATAATGTGTATTGCCTTTCTGGTGTTATGGAAATTGCCATCTTTGAAATGTACTTTGATATTCACAGCTCACATGAGAATAGAAAATTGGTTTGACTTCAATTACTTGTTGATACAAGACAGTTTTTGATCCGCACCTGTAAGCTGTTGCATGACTGAAACAATCCAGGAGCCACACCAGCTAATAAATACAGTTGTCAAACACTTCCAGTATGAATGCAACTAATATACATTGTGACAGTCGCCTCCAGTGGTAACACTCCAGTCTGTAAATCATCAATACTTAGATGTAGCAAAACCATGAAACACTTCCTCCCTAAGCACAAACACCAGTGTGACCACAATTACCATTTATCACAATTTAATAACGCAGATAATTGCGTTTGCGTATTGATCTATAAAAACACTATAATTCACAAAGCAGGAAAGGTGCAAGTGCTCTGGTTTACTGCTCATCTTCTGACATCAATGCAGGAATACTGAATGAGTTTACATGAAAAGATGGTCGCTGTTAACCTGTTAGGCAGTGCCAGATTTACAGAGTCTATTTCTACATTTTCCCTTTTCAAATCGATAGGGGAGTCAGGCCTCTTCCGCAGCAAGAGATGCTCATTTTCTCCACATCAATACAGCCCCACAGTTCACTCCGTTTCATCCCCCTCCTTAGTATTAGGGTGGTTTTAATAGGACTAGCCTTTAGT
>JAFVLL020012144.1:0-47514 GCA_021397915.2 Tor tambroides | reverse complement strand
CCCCCCCCCCCCCCCCCCCCCCCACACACACACACACACACACATTTTATAGAATTAAGCACATCTCATTTTTACACAGTAGTTAACAGACAAATAAAGTCATTCTTATATGTGCTAATGTAGTTTATACTCAATTTGGGATTATATTGTTGGCACTTAAGTGCCAAAGTACTTATGATTTCTAGTTTTTCTTTGGATAAAAATATCTGCTAAATTAATAAATGTTAAATGTAAATGCACATAGATAACATATTGGCATTTCCTAGTAATACACAGTGCTGAAAATGTCATAATTCACATAATTTTCATGACTTTGTTGAGGTGTAGGACTTAGAAGAGTTGGTGTAGTTAGAAGGAGAGGTGAAGAGGTGAGTGGAGGAGGTAGAAAGATGAAGGGAGAGATATGAGATGTCAGAAGAAGAGAGGGAGGGAGCCAAGTATAAGGCAGTGAAAGAGTTGAGGAAAAAGCCAGAGGAACTGATATAATAAGAGGTGAGAACTCTAACTGGCAGTGTTATGAATCATGGTCTGTACTTGAGAGAGGCTGGACAGTTTAGCCTAATGTGAGCTGATCTACAGTGGCTTCAGTCTTTAAAAAAAGAAAGAGAGGCAATGTCACTGGTCAGTGTGCCACAATGTCGTTGCTGTACTCTGCTGTTTCGTCTTGGGGCTGTACTATATGTGTGCCAATTGTGGATTCAACATTCACACTGTCTGTTCACTCTGAAACATATTGTGTGATGTGAAGAAAATTCTCCAGGCAGACAGAAAGGAAAGGCTTGATGAATATATGCATGTTTTGTTTTATTTTTTCCTTTTGAAGTTGCAATATGTGCCATATAGATAAACATACTGTAATTACAAGAAAACTATAATTGAAAAGATCTTCATTTACTTTTTTAAATAGTGTAGTTGTATAGTATGTCTTTAACTTAATATGTTTTGTAATCCCTGTTGAACACACAGTAGTATTGTTTTGAGAGCAAAAGCTTTAAAATCGGTTGAGAAAGACTGTAAACCTCAATTTTGGTGAGCAAAGTAGTTCAATTAGGCCAAACTTAATTTCTAAAGAATGGTCTATACACTTTGTGTGTAAAATCTATTTTACAGCTGTCTCTCTTCCCCCTTTCGTTATCTCTCTTCTTTCTTTCGTTATCTCTCTTCTCATGTGTATTTATAGAAACTGATATTAACAAGCCATACCGCTCTCTCTTTGTTAAATATTGTGAGCTAGAGGTCCCTGTGGAAGGGATAGCAGATGAGAATAGCTGAGATATTCTTTCATAGGGCTCTGGTATCCTCTTTAGTCCCCTGACCTTGAGAGGATGGAGAGGTAGCGGAGTACTCTTCACTTTCATGGCCTGGTCATTCTACACTTGGAGGGAATCAATAGACAGCAGCTGGCAATGGTAAACTCTAACATCAGCTCTCTGCAGCTATACTGCAGGAATATGTGCAGGTTACATACTAAGAGAGTGACAGTTTGAGAGTTATTTGTATTCAACTGTCTGGACTCCAAATCGGCTTCTTCTTCAGTCTTGCTTATGATAATCTGAAAGTGGAAAGTCGTCATATAAGCAGCTTGAAAAAGTAACAGTAGCTTGCCTTGTAAAGACACTGTGGTTGGTTTAGCAACCTAGTGTTCTTGATTTGTGTTGGAATTGTTAGGGGAATTTGAAAATAATGAGAACCAGAACCTTTTAGTAGAGGCTAATCTTTTAACTTAATTCCTTTATGGTTATTTAATCACTAAGGCAGATTCAGAATAATAATCAAACCTCACTAAAGCACTGTAACAAGTATGCTTGCGTTCTGCCTATAGATGCTACAAATGTTAAAATAAATCCCCGTCATCCCTTATTTTTTTTCATTACTGTATGTATAATAAAATGTCTTAATGCATCTATTAAATATGCATGAATTACAATTGAGATATAAAATCCATTTTAAATGTATGCATTTTTTTGTGTCTTTTGGCTATACTTTGAGTATTTTCAAGTTTAAGGCTTGACCTCATTCCCTTCCATAGTAAGTGCCTCACTGTAAGAATTGTTTGAGTAATCAACATTATACCACAAATACTGTTGATTAAGATTAACTTGTACTGAACCTTGAACAATAACTTTCTAATCAAGTCACCATATAGTGGTGTGTAATTCCATTTCATTTACTTCCCCGCACCAAATTTAGCACTAGGCGAGTGTTAATTGTGGACTCTTCCTCCTGTCTTAACATATGTACTGTACGCATGGGATGTATGGGTGCAGTTGCTGACAGTAAGTTTAGAACATAATGTGAGTGGCAAGAGTGGCAATAACGGCCCATGGTTTTAGCAGCGGGTTATTGGGTTCTGCCCCTGCAGTTCTGCAGAACCATAAATAACAGGCAGCAGACGGCCATGGGACAATGGGAAACTGGAGACAATGGGTTGGGGAAGAGGCTGAGAGCTTCAATAAGAAACAGACAGTTTTGCTGTCGCTAAGACAAAAAGAGGCCAGCGGCCATTTGTTGTTAGAGAACAGAGGGGGGATTGTGGAAGAATTGTAGCATGACATTGGGAGAACAAAAAAGGCAAATACTGCAGAAAGGAGATAAGCCGCAACTGTGGAAAAGGTGTGAAAGAAAATATTTTTAAAAATTAGATGCTTTTTCCCTCTAAGGGAAAGTAGCTTAGGGAAATGTGTTCCCTATTACCCCCATGCTATTTCTGAGAAACTTCGACTGAGCTCTTCGTAAATGAGCAGCCGCTGATGAGCATTGAATCACAATGAAATGAGCAAGCTCAGCACTAAAACATTGCTCAACCAAAAGTCCCAAGCAGTTGTTGTTCTGATAACCTGAAAGCTTGAACCTTCTCTTTGCTTCATCTTCCCAACATTTATCATCCTCCTTTCTCTTTCCATTCTCCGCGGTAACCCAATAATAATGTTCTCTTGAGGAAATAAGACAAACCTGATTGTTCTTCTCAAATCCTCAAACTTTTTTTATGCACAGTTGTCTCACTCAGGGAAGAGGAATAGTGCAAGGGTGGCTTGTCCTCCCTGTGGGGAGAAATTGAATTAGTATGTTTTGTCCTGCCCTTACACAAAGACCTCTGATTCAGCTCACAAGAGGTCTCTGGATAATTCAAAAGATCCAACCAGGTGTGATAGACAGCAGCTGAGACACGTTCTTGAGGAGCCGGTATGCTTTGAAATGAGTCTGTTGCGAATCTTTTCTTTCTAACTGACTCAGCCACATAATTCTCACGTAAGCTGCACCCGAATGATTCATGGGAATGCTCAAGCAAGCAGTAATTGAAATAGACCTTTGACTGCGAATGAATAAACACTGATTATAAATGAGAACGCAAAGCACAACAATTTCAAGAAACTAGGGAAAGCTTGCTGGCTCAGAACAGATGAACAGACTTGTATTTTGTTTGATGTATTTACAAGAATCTACACTCAAAACATCTTTGAAAGATCTTCAAAGGATCAAAAGATGTTGGTTATTCATCTGTTTTGCATGATAGATGTGATAAATTAAAGAGATAGTTCACCCAAAAATGAAAATTCTGTGATCATTTACTTACCCTCATGTCGTTCCAAACCTGTAGGACTTTGTTTACTCTACAAAACATAAAAGAAGATATTTTGAAAGGTAAAAAAAAAAAAAATCATTTTTGGGTGAAATATATTTTTAAAGGAGCATAAGTGTGCCACTGAAAAGGGTCTTGTCCTTTCGGCTGGTACTAGGGGGCCAAAAATTCTGGGACTTCAAGAAAAAAGTTTTTGGCAAGATTGTTGGTAGAATTCAATTGCTAGTCTGATACTTTCTGTCGGGGACCCACTTAATTATACATCTCTGCTCTTACTGTAACTACAGATTAATCAGCTCTAACATAATCATCCTGTTAAACTTGTTGTTGACAGGAAGCTTTTAGCATTTATATACTGTACTTTGGTGTTTATCAGTACAGTCTACACAAAACCAACTAGAGCCAACTCGACTCTTCAATTAGCATCAGTCAAATAATTACAGTATTTGTAAATGCAAGCCAATAACAATGAACCAAAGTCCACTGCAAACATCCATTAAAGCGTATTATTTTCGCTGAGATGATTTGTCTACAGGAGCATAAGCATTTCATCTTTCTTTTATCTTTTTAATTTTCCAGCAAACTCCTTTTTGACAAGAAGCTGTTAGCATTGATATAGCTGGAACATGCAGTAAGTCTCATCTAATGAACACTTTCTTCTGTGGAATAAAAAAAGATATTTTGAAAAATGTGTTTTTTGTCAATAAAATGAAAGTCATTGTTTGAACCCCAACATTATACTGTATGAACAGCAATGCTAATCAATCTATTCTGTGGATTCACTGATTCTGGACATTTTGGTTTTAAACAAACACATTCCAGTATGAATATCCGTGCAATTTCTTATTTATTTTTTCTATATGCAGTTTGTTTATACAGTTTTTGTTTTTGTTTTAGTCATAGTTTTTTTACTTTCAACATTAATATTCTTTATATTTAGACAGAATTTCCTCACTTACTCATTAACTCTAGCTAGTATTACTTCAAAATATCTTCATGTTCCGCATAAGAAAGAAACTCATACCAATTTGGAACGACACTGAGATTTTTGGTTGAACTATCCCTTTGAAAGGAATTTCTTAGAATGACATGCATTATCTGCACATAGTCATCATGTTTAAGCACTTACACTGTAATCATAGTTAATACTGTAGCACAAACGCGTGGCCTGAACCCAAAATGGCAGAAAGCTTCCTGCACTTTGTCACCGGTCCTTCAGAAAGCTTCATTAGACCCCATCACGTCCCTGCAGAGGAAGTGGCTTTTATCTGGCAGGAACTGCAGTGGCACGTTGCAGAATCAGAGGAGCATGAATGTACACATAAAGTGGTGTGCACAAGCTTATGAGGAACAGCAGGTAAGCAGCTGTACAGCCGCTGCATTGCAACACTGGGCTCAAGCTCATGTTTAATTCAGGAACCCCTATAAGGGTACACAGGAGGGCCTAAGTGCACATATGTATATCATCTCTTCCATTTTGTTGCATATGCTCTGTTTATTTTTGGGTCACTGACTAGAACAAGTCCAAACATGATAGCGGGGCAGGAGTGTGTCATTGTAACATGCAATGATTGCAGGTGCCTAACCAGAAGCGCTGTTATTTTCCCTATGGGACAGGCGATAATGTTTTTTTGTATAATGCAGAAATGTAGGTATGAGTCACGGTAGCGCCTCGGGTTGAGCGCCTTATGGCTCCGGTGATTTCCAATCGGCCCTTTTGACGTTGAATGAAGATCGGAAATAAGGATGATGGGAAGGAGAAAAGGCGAGGAGGAGAGAGAGCCGATGGCTTATCAGCTCACCTGTCTTATCAGCGCCCCTTTTACAGCTTCTCGCATTTCATGCAGATCTCGTTGTGAGGCGAATCACATCTTTCCACTTTCCTGGACGAGATTGGCATTCATGTTGCCTGTCTTCCTTTGCATGGATTGGGTCTGGGAATGTGTAATCCTGAAACGTGAATGCCTCTGGGTAGAACAGATTAACCTATAACTGAGAGCCAAAACTATCAGGCTATGCTTCATTCCTAATTTATCGAAGAATTAGCACGCAAATATCTCATCCTTTGAAACAGAATGGGCCCGGAGTAAATGAGCATGTGTCATCATGAGACTGTGCCATGTTGTGATTAAAGATACAGATTTTCCCGACTGATATTACATATTTTGTCGAACTCAGTGGTGTCTAAACAGACTTGTAATTTAGCAAAGTTGTTTGCATAAAAAAAAAAAAAAAGAACATTATTGCTAAACAATTCATCATTGCTGATTCATTGCTTCAGGGCATTTCAGTTCCAGACAAAAATGTATAGATGAAGTTTCACAATGAAGATCCATACAATTTATTATTATTATTATTATTATTATTATTATTATCATTATTATTGTTTCTTTTTCTATATGCACTGTTAATTTGTGCATTTTTTTTATATGAATTAAAAAAATAACAGTGCATATAGAAAAAGAAATGAAAAATAATAATAATAAATTGTATAGTTTTGGTTTGGTTTTTCAACAAATTATTCTTTAAATTTTGACAATATTTCCTCTCGTGTTCTTTAAAATTTGAATGAAATGGCATCTAATTTTAGTCAGCGAAAATAGCAATATAGTTGACGAGTGGGTGAAATTAAACAAAATGTTTTAATTTTATGTTCATATTTTATATTCATTTGGATTGAATATTAAACAGATTTAAAATATTTGGTTTATTTATTTTTATTTTTTGTTTTCAGTTAATCAATAATTCAATTATTTTAATTTTAATAATTCAATTGTTTTTATATTTTATTTTCAAGATGTATCAACATGTAACAAAAACAGTGTAAAAACTGTGAGTAGCAATGTTTATGTTGTGTATGTACAGTATCTGATTAATTTCATATATAATTATTTAACCCTCTAGCAAAGCACTTCCATTTACCAGTGTTCATTTACCGTTCAGCTTCACCTCAAGTTGGTCAATCCTCAACTTGATTGGATTATTTAAAACAATACTATTCTTTAGATTTTGCACACACATGCCTTTATATCTCTGAGAGCATCTTCGATTGTTTGGAGTAGAGTTACTTTGTCATAGAGGTAGCGGTCGAACACTTTCCATCTCCAAGAGGAGAAGAAATGGATTCAGAAATGGAGAGTGCAGTGGAAAGTGATTATACATTAAACCACTCACGCACCATGACTGCATGGTGAAATTGGACATTGTCCTAAACCACAAGAAACCCTTTGCTTCGGATTGTTCCTGTGGAAACAGGATGAGGACTGTAAAAGAAATTAGTCTTGCTATACATGACAGCACAGATGGTGATGCTGGATCCTTGTTGACCATGTTTAGCCGCTCTCATTTAGAAATCATAACTCATTACGTAGTCAATTAGAGTGACTCATCTCTTTGAGGCTCTTCTCTTCTTCCTACAGCTCGTTTCTTGTAAACCATCTCCTCTTGCTCTTTCATCAACTCTTTAAATGTCTTCTCCTGCTCTTCTTACATCCTCTATTTCTCTCCTATCATCTCTTTCCACCTCCTCCACCCTTCCACACTCCTTTTTTATCTCTTCTTCCTGTTCGTTCTCCTCTCTCTACCCACTCCACCTCTTCTCAGTCCTACACCTCTTCTTTTTCTCCTCACTCTTTCTCCAGGGTCCTCATTATTTCTTTGCACTAAGTTTTCTCACATTTTATACATGGCAAAGTCATGACACTTGAGTGAACTTTTTTGGGGTAAATTCTACTTCCTGTTCTGTGAGTTATACTAAGACTGCAGATGTATGCTACATGCAACAGGAATTAAAAAAATGCCTTTATTTTTCTTGCCAGTGTTAAAGGGATAGTCCTATAACATTTACAGACCTGCATGTTGATCCAAACCTACGCTACTGTTCTGAAGTTTGGGGTCAGCTTCTTTTTTTTTTTTTCTTTTTTTTTTTTGGTGAGGGGGGGAAGAGAAGTCTTTGAAAAAGATTGAAAAAATACTGTTTTTTAATAATATTGTGAAATATTATTACAAATTAGGACAGCTATTTTCTATTTTAGCATATTTTAAAATGCAATTTATTCCTGTGATGGCAAAGGTGAATTTCAGGAGCCATTACTTCCATTTTCAGTATCACATGATCCTTCAGAAATCATTCTAATATGCTGATTTGCTGCTCAAGAAACATTTCTTAATATTACCAATGTTGAAGATGCTTAATATTTTTGTAGGAACTGAACTTTTTAAATGCATGATTATTTGATGATAAGAAAGTTCAAAAGAACTGCATTTGTTTGAAATAATAGATTTCTTTAGTCTTTACTTTTAGTCTGTTAGTCATTACTGTCATTACTGTACTTTTGATATACATAATGCATTCTTTGTAAATACAAATATTAGTTTCTTTCAAATAAATAAATATAGTAAACAATCTTCCTGACCTCAGACTTTTGAATGGTAGCATATACGACTATGGACATTTTAAGAGAAGTGGGAAAATGGGTTCAATGGATTCTATATTTTGGTTACATGGACAAAAAAAAAATCTTCAAAATATTTGTCACAGAAGAAAGAGTGTCATACATGTGAGTAAAGGATGACAGAATGTTTCTTTAACTGCTGTTTCTTTAACTGTTTTGAAAGAATCTTGTATTGGAGAAGTTTTCTGACCTTGAATAGGAAAAATGTGTAAAATCAGCTGAGGAAAAACTGTAAATATGTATCTGTCACATTGACTAGAGAGGACCGTTGCTCTCAACACTGTGTTAACACTAACGTAATTTTCATGTATCGCATTTCGGCCTGTGGTTTCCAGAGGACAAACTGAAGTACGGGAGCAGAAGCAGTTAACCAAAGTAATTGAAACCATGCAAAAAAAAAGGTGATGAACAGAAATTGTGAAACTTGAAGATATAATTTGTCCAGATGAGCTACCTGAGACTACAGTAAAAGTACTTAGCGTTCGCGGAACGTGGGAGGGTATATGCATTTGTGTGTGTCTGTTAGAAAAGTCAATTTTATTGCACAAATCAAAAAACAAAAGCAGTGCAAGTCCAATGGTGTTGACAGTGATTGCACATTAATGTGCTTATGCAGGCAGATTGTCTGGTTGCTGTGGGTGCATTTCATTCCAGGAAACAGCCCATAAGCTTCCTTTCTGGCTCCACTTCCTCCACAGAAAAAAAAAGCCTCAGCTTCTTTAATAATTCATTATTGCTTATCGGGTAAAAAAATGCCTCATCAAACTCACACCAACACAAGCAAAGTAAAGACATTGGATTGGATATTCTTAGCTCATTAGCTTGACAACATCAAACATGTATTATATGACAAAAGAAAAATGAGGAAATAGGCTTGTGGATAAAATAGTTTCAGATCTCTAGATACTCGCGGCATGGCAGAGGGAATGCATATCGCGTATAAGCTGGCTGTGTATAAATATGGACTAGCGATATGCTAACATGTGGTGTCTGTGCTTGAAAAAGATCAGCACAGGGTCTTCAGGATGATTCATGAGTTTGTTTCTTGTATTTTGTTGCTGTTGCAGTGATTTATTGCCTGTTTAAAACCCCATATCTTGTGATGCCATATCGAGACACAGCTTCGTCCTCTGCTTGACAGATTATGTCTGTGACGACCGCGCTCGCAGACACACATGACGGCGCGTTGGTCCTTCGGAAGCGCAGAAATGAAATGCTTATCGTGCTACTGCAGGCAAATCATCAGCGAAAATACTGAGCTTTAATGAGTGTTTGCAATGGACTTGTGTTCATTGTTTAGTGGCTAATCTCTTGCCTTTACAAATGCTTATTTGTAATTATTAGTCTGGTGCTAATTGAATAGCTGGGTTGGCTCTAGTTGGTTTTGTGTAGATTGTGTAGATTAGAATGCTAAACAAATGGCTTAAACCAGTCTCCTAGCCTTGTCAGGCTAGTCTGATTTACTGGTTTTAAACAGGGAGACCAGCTAGACCAGTTTAAACTGGTTAATACTAGAAAACCACCTTATGCTAGTTTAAACTTTTTCAAAACTTAGAAATATCATGGAATTTTCAAAACGTGATTTCCTGGTTTGGAAAAATAATGGATTCTTCACTTTTGGAATGTTTTTGTTCTTCATAGTGTTTTCTAAAGTGTTTTGTCAGCTAGAAATGACTTTTTATTCACACATGAATAAAAAAGTAATGGAAAAATAATAGAAATTTATTGGCAAAGTGCAGGATCCCAGAGGTTGTCTTTGTTATAATGTAATAAAATGTGATTGATATGTTTAGGTAATATGTTAATCTAAATTTTGGAGACATTATTGTGCAACACACAAGTGTTTCAAAGACTCATTTGCATAAGCTATTAGCATATTAATCTCTTTCCCCATATGTTTCATGGTTACCATAAGATCAGAGATTGTGAATCTGAAAACTAGCTGTGTTTTCCTACTGCTACTTTTCAGTTTCACTTATGAAGTGTTCATTGTCCTTTATATTAGGTCTATGACACACTGAAGCTTGAACAGTGTGTTGTGACAAGAGTGGCCCCTGCATTTTTCATCATCTACTGTTTGCGTGTTTGCAGATCATTAGTGACACTTTGGTCATCACAAAAATGATCTCAATGACTAAGCTCAGCAGTGATCCGGCAAACATCCAGAGCGCAGCAGGAGAATTAATAAAATACAGTCATATTTTCTTATTAGCACTCACCAGTGACAGTATATTGCATATCTCATTATAATCTTGCCTGTCAAGCTTTAGTTAGACAGCAACGCGATTGGAGAGTATGTGAGTGAAATGAAGCGACAATGATTTCCACTTCCCACTTTAATCACTACACTCTCACTTTTTGTTTTTTGTAATACAATAAATACATATTTTTTAAAATTTTATTTTTGTTATTTTTTATATATATAATTTAATAGCTCAATTTAGCAGGAATGCATTATATTGAAAATTCAAAAGTGACATTTTCAATGTTACAAAAATACCTTTGTTTTAACTTGGGTTTAAAATGTTATAACTTTTTCTTTTTTTTAACAGTCAATTAACAGTTCAATTCAGCAGGAATGCATTATACTGAAAATTCAGAAGTGTCATTTTTAATGTTATAAAAAATAGCTTTGTTTTCAATAAATGCTGTTCCTTTTGAACTTTCCATTCATCAGTAAATGTTTCATTGAAAGGATATGACTCAAAAGAATGATTTAAAAAAGTATCACTGTTTGTACAGAAATATTATTAAATGTTTTCAAAATTGCTAATAATAAGAAATGTCTCTTGAACACCAACTCAACATATTAAAATGATTTCTGAAGAATCATGTAACACTGAAGACTGGAGTAAACTGCTGGAGTGACTGCTGAAAATTCAATTTTGCCATAGCAGGAATAAATTGCATTTTAATATATAATAAACGGAGCAATTCCAATAGGGTCCTCACACCATCGGTGCTCGGGCCCTAATAAAATAGAAACAGTTATTTTGAACTGTATAATATTTCACAGTGTTACTTTTTTATACTGTGTTGTATCTAAATTGTGGACTTTCTGGTAATATTTAGTTAAATTCCAACTTTGTTTCATATGGAGTTTGGAGTGCTAATAGTCGATTAACACTGTATTTAACGTGGTGAACTCGCTAATGTGCATTGCGTTGCAAGCTGATGTGTTATATTTGTAATAAAGGGGTATGAGAGGGATCTGAAATCTGCTTCTACATTTCAGCGCTCACATATTCCACTCCGCTGGGAAAGCCAGTGTTTGAAGAGAATATAAAGTAAGAAAGACATAGCTAGATGGAGAGAATTATGCATTGGTTTTATGTTGTCATATTCCTTCATAAGTGAGGATGTACTTAATTAGAACGACTCTACTTTATTCTACAAAGCAAACTGCCATGTACCTTTCCAAACTTCTGTTTTAGAAAAGTGCTGATTGGACTTGGATGAAAGCATCTGGCATACATTAATTTCTGTTCTCTTTTTTACTTGATGACAATGTTTCTGTTCATTTGTCTGGAGATTTCTCTCTCTTTGAGTGCTACTTCAGACTCTCAACCAGAGAGGAGAGAGAGAAGAGAATAAAAGACCAGGCAGGATTGAAAGAGAATTGGGAGAATCATTTTAATTGCAAAAAATACAAATGGTTTCCGTTGCCGGTCTATTGCGTGCTGCATTAGCATGTAAAGTAAAAAGCCGATGAGTCCCGTCTGAATTGGAGTCTCCTCCCTCCAACCCGTCTCAATCATACCCACTTTAATTGCGTCAATGCTATTATTATCAGCATTATTATTTTTCTGACAGTGATCACGGTTTCTCTTTTTCTCCTCTGGAGAGGATAGCAGAATGGGTTGTAACGCAGGTTTTGAATCACTTTACAGGTTTAGCGTGATAATATCACATTAAATTAGATGTTTGACACCAAAGTCATGCACACAGTGACTCTGATGCTGACACAGAACTGATTAAGATTGATTTGAATGACATTGTGTTACTCTGAAATGGAGTGAGCTTTTAATAACGGTACACTTAAGCAGATGGTAACGCATTAGAGTGCTATGATTTTATGTAAATGACACTCTAGTTTGCACAAAAAAATAGTAAGAGCGTGCAAAAAAGCATGAATCCTTTAGAACTAGAGATGTTGCTTAAAATAAATCTTATGTACAGAAAAATAAAAACATATTTTCCATTTAAATTAATCTGTTAGTTTGGTGCTATTTGTTTTCAAATAAAAAGTTCTGATTGATAGACATTTTTAGTAAATCTTTAGTACAAAGTATTTTTACAAATACTCTCTTGTCAGTTAAGACATTGAAAGTATTCAGTTCTGTTGCTTTTTCCCTGCCAAACTGTGAAATATGTGCAAATATGACCAATGAGTTTGTGCATTCTTCTTGCTAACAGCTACATCCACAACATTGCCTCACCATAAATTACGAATGATGTTTGCTGGTATGAATTATGGAACATCACTGATTCCAACCGGAGCTACTTAGTCTTCTTTTGTTACAGTTAAATCTTCAGGCATTTTTTCATGAAACAAAGACACAACTCATAATACAAGGTTTCAGGTTCTCTGTTCAGCTGATTAGCAGCTTTCCAAATTTGTTAACTATCTTATGTAATCAGTCTAATCTTGCACTCATTTTGTTCCAAACCCATAGGACTTTTTCTATACAGTTGCAATGAATCCACACTGCATGAATACACAATAAACGTATCTGAAATATTCCATGCAGCTCATACACCGTGTCCTAACTACACGCGACGCGACGCCGCGACACACGATAAAAGGTATCTTTTCCATGTTAATCAGAGTTTTTGTACTAACTAGCCGCGACAGCGACACGCAAAATTTCTAATTTAGAAACGGTTTCTAACTACACGCGACGCGACAGGATTCCAGCGAAACGCAGTTTGGCTGTCCACACTACACGTGACGCAACAGAATCAATCAAATATCACAGCCAATCAGAAGTGTGTGTGGGCGGGCTCTCCCTTGAAGTGCACTGCACTTGCAACAAATGGATATGTTTATAACCTAATTCATAAATATTAAACATTTTTAACATTATTAAAAGTACATACTGAGTGACTGAGACCATCTTTGTCATGGAATGCCCTTGTTGGTTCGCACTGAGTTCGCAGTTTTAACGTACATCTTATTTTCAAGATCTGAGGTAAACTATCTGTTGTTGCTTTCAGTATGGCTGTAATGGTCACGCAGAATGATATTCAAACTCACATTAGACGCGTTTAACTTTGAATAAAGCACATAATCAGTATCTGAAATTATCACTGTCATTAGTTTGTATGTTGTTATTCCAGCCGCGATGTCACAGAAATAACCGAATATAAGACTTTTTTTTTTTTTTTTTTTTTGCCAAAGAGACCAAAATGTAGATCTCCAGTTCGCCTTGTATTCAGTTAGACAGTGAGTTGATTCATTGAAAAGATCTCACTCAAAAGAATTTGTTCATAAAATTTACATCACTTTTTGCAAACAATAGCTCTCTTTATTTCAGTCTCTGAAAAAACTATGGTTTCAGAAGGCTTGGACCAATTTTATGATACTATTTCTGGTGTTATTTGGTAGCTTCTTTTAAAATGCACCTTTTGTGTTCCACAGAAGAAAGTGAGTCATACGGTTTTGGAGTGAATGATGAAAGATTTAATTTTTGGGTCAACTTCAATTCCTCAAACACGCTATGAAACATGTCCCTTTCTAAACTGCCTCTGATAGTACCCAGCTCAGCTACACTAATATCATCTCTTACATTGTACAAAATCAGTCTGTGAAAGTATTGTGTATTGCTTTAAGCAACATAAAAATGTAGATTAGGTATTTTTAAGTGGTGGGAAAGTTGGTGGTGATTTGCATTCAGTGGCCTATATTTCACATGAGCTAATATGTGTCAGCTACATCCGTTGGGAAAATATGACACTGTTTACTAAACCACACAAGATGGTTTATTAGGAACTATCAGGCAACTCAATTAAAGTTCCCCTCAGTTCCCCTCTCACCATGTGAATTGAGGCCTCTGGTTGAAGGGTTTATTCTGAAATTATTCCAGCAAATATTAAGATGGGAATTCACGAGAATGAATTACGTCCGTTGATAGCATTGTTTATTTGCTCACGCTGTTGCTTTAGCACCTGAGTCACTAAAAGTATTATGCAAATCAACAAGGGGACCTCAGCAAACATCTAAGGGGGCTGCAAGATGACTAAAATTAATTTAAATAGACTGTATTAAAATAAGGGTCACTAAGAGGTGTTTATTATGTTGATTATTCATAAAATCACCTTTTTTGCATATATTTTTCTTCTTCATAGCTATATACATACATACATACATACATACAGTATATTTCTTGAGATGTAAGTAAATTAATTGCAATTAATTATTTGACTATATTAGCACTCCTAGTTTCAGAAGCCTTAGACAATGTTGAGAACTGAATTAGATGCAGGTTTC
This sequence comes from Tor tambroides, assembly GCA_021397915.2. NCBI lineage: Eukaryota > Metazoa > Chordata > Actinopteri > Cypriniformes > Cyprinidae > Tor > Tor tambroides. The sequence continues at coordinate 32,990 of JAFVLL020012144.1, read as the reverse complement.
TGCACTATAATAACTGTTTAGTGCTTTCGCCGCTGTGTATTTAAAATTGACGTTTTCTGGGTCTCAGCAGACAAGAAACCTTTTCTGTTTTCAATTGTTAGCTTTTGTGGATACATTTGCTGATTTTAGAATTGCTTCCAGAGTGCTAATGCACCTGTAAACAACCATCCTCTCCATTATCACTTATAGGAGTCTTTTAACTGCAAACGGTACAGTAATCTACATCACGTCTGAGACTTGCACAAATGCCATTGGAGATGAGTGTGATGTATTAAAATGTTGTTCTGCCAAAGCTGCTATTTTGACTGGCAGTGTTCTGTATTTGAAACCACAGCAGGTTCAGATGCTCACTGAACCACAAGTGGGAAAAGAATGTAAGCAGAAGTGGATTGGTATTAATGCTGAGTTGATGGCTCCTGTTGTTTTCCAGCCTAAGCTAATGACGTTCAGTCACGCGTTATCTTCATCAGCAGTCTCGCACGCATGGTGCATTTGAGTGCTGCTTTGATGTCGACTGATCCTGAGGTTTAACTGGAAATTTGCATCCTGATTTGCGTCTCCGGAACTGATCGATGGCGGTTGGTAGAGCTTAATGCTAATGCTAGCTGTCGCCTCGTGGTGCCTCGTGTTTACTTACTGCTGCTACACCGTCAGCGGCATTCTCTAGCGAGCTGATCTGAGGCTTCAAGACAGCGTGAGGGACTTTTATGAGAATAAATATCATAAATCATTCTGCTTTATAGCTCCTGAGACCAGAGGTGAGACGCGTGCAGGAGCGCTGCCCCTGTGTCCATCTCAGATTTCTCAGGCAAAGTTGATAGAGTATTGACTTTTTCTGATTAGCAACGAAAGGGATGTGTGCAGGGTGACAAAAGCCAAACAGAGCATCAGGTTTATTTTTGGACCCCGGGGATACATAATTCTGTTTTGGAGACGTGAAGTCTGGTTTCAGAGGGAGACTGTGAAACATGACTATCTCTAGCAATAAGAGGCAAATTCTAGCTTCAAGTTTCCTCTAGGCTTTGTAAGGCTTTAAAACCTGTTAACCTGCACCCCCCATTTTGGGCCTCACAGCTGAAAATGACCTATCTAAATTAAAATGGCAACATTTCCTGATAATAATGTGCTACACACACAATTTAGGTATCTTTGGAAAGAAGACACTCTAGGCTTTACTATCCATCATCCAGAGTTGATAATGCTCCAAAAAATAAAAAGTTATAGACACTGAAGTGCCTTGAAAATGTTTTACGACACTGAATGTTTTTTTTTATTTCATAAACAAATACATGAAATAAGTCCTGGAGCAATCCAGAAAAGTAATGGGTTGAAAGTCACATGTCTAATGAGTTTATATTTCAAATTTGAAGACGATCCCATGAAAAATGAGATTCCTGCAATAATTTTTCTGAGAATATTTCTAGTCCCCCCACCCCCCCGTTTGATGAAAATTACCATCAAATGTATTGAAGAATTCCACAAACTATTTGTCATTATACATAGTTTTTCAATTATAAAATAATAGACAGAATTTTAGTGATTTATTTGAGCACTAAAAATACAATAAGAATAATTTGAGTAATAAAAAAGAAAAAAAAAAGAAAAAAAATAAGAATTTGCTTTGTGTCTAGTAGCCTACATACTCAATCCTCTGATGCCAGAGATAAACTGATATTGCCAGATATTCACACTGATTGCAGTCAGTAATCACACGCTGATGTCCGTCGATAGAGATGATAATAACACACTTCATCAATAATAGCCGGTCACTGACAGCCGTCATAAAGTCGGTAATTACACGCTGATGGGCGTTTATAGAGATGTAAATCATGCATATACAGTCACGTTCTACACAAGACACGCACACACACATATGGTAAATGTTGAAAAAAAAAAAGAAAAAGAGTTATTTGTGCAAAAAGGCGATCGCTAAGTTGCGCCCCCCTCAGATGACAGGTGCGTCACAGCGTGCGTCACGCGGCGTCACGAGAGAGCGCCAAATTCAAATAAACTATATTCCGCGGATCTGAGACTTTTTCTTTTTTTTTTTTGTATGGTTTCATTCTGTTAGTAAAACTGTATGCTACAAAACCGTGTTGTTTTTGAGCGTAATTTATTCCATAACGGACACAAACAATAACTCTCCCGGAGAAAAGACGTAAACAAAGGAATATCCATCCAAATTACAGCGTTATTGTTTCGTTGGACTAAAAGTGCTCGATGGGATGTTGTTCTGTGGACTCTTGCCTTTCTAACTAAACCGGGATTTCAGCAGTGGACGCGTTTGTGACTCGTTATTGCAATGATAACGGTAGGTACTGCTTTTTCATTCTGCATGTTTTGATGTGTACTGCTTACACAAATGTAGCAAATACATTCCTTATAAGCTTTCAATCGAAAAACAGCGATCAATCGTCGATGCTCGAGGCTTAGACCTTCAGAATGATATATAGTTTGTCAAGATTAACTTTTTCCCGCTTCATTTATTCTATTCCAAAACAATCACATGTGCAAACAAAGAGCGTTCGGTGCGTCGGCGTCCTGGAGCGGGTTAAATAGCTTGGTAAAGGGATATTTCCAAATTACACACAGATAGTAACCTACTTTATTTTTACACACTAAAAAAAATGAACAGACCATAGAAAGTTTTCTTTTTTAATATATTTTAAAATGTCATTTATTCCTTTGATGATAAAGCTGAATTTTCAGCAGTCATTACTTCAGTCTTCTGTATTACATGCTCCTTCAGAAATAATTCTAATATGCTGATTATTTAGACTTTTTTGATAAATATAAAGTTCAAAGAACAGCATTTATTTGGAACAAGTACATTTTTTGTAACTATTTAAAAGGCTGAATATACAGTGGTGGCCAAAATAATTAGAACACCAGCATTTTCACCAGCTAAAAAAATGATTTTAAGTCAGTTATTTCTTTTGCTGTATATCTTTATATCTTTTGCTGTAGTGTGTTGGAAATATCAGTTTACATTTCCAAACATTCATTTTGCCATTAATTGTAATAATCCAGTGAGATTTTTGTTTGCACAAGACGTCTGACAACAGCCAGTGCTCCACACAGAGATCTGATCTCACCATCCTCCAGTCTGTCAAGAATGACATGAAGAAACAGAACAAACTGAGACAGACTAAATCCAGAAGAACTGTGGCAGTGTCTCCAAGATGCTTCAAGAGACCTACCTGCAATTGTTACAATTAATGGCAAAATGAATGTTTGGATATGTAATCTGATATTTTGTACTGACACACTACAGCAAAAGATAGAAATAACTGACTTAAAACCATTTTTTTAGCTCATGAAAATACTATTCTAATAATTTTGTCCACAGCTGTATATAAAAGTATATCTTGCTATGCAGATATAAGCAACGAGGAGCTGAGAGAGTGTAATTGAAGAGCAAAGCAAAAGAGTTCAGTCCAGTCCAGTCCAGTCAAGTTCAGTTAGGCTACATGGTGTATGTCCTGGTAGAGGGTCAAGTGAGGGACTAGTGGAGAGCAGCAAAAGCACAAATAAAGTTGAAAGCTTCAGCTGCAATCTATGGGCTTCCAAAACACTGGAGAAAATCCCCAGTTCATTTTTATGCTTTAGAAAAAGCCTGGTTTAAGGGCATGACCCTGTGTACTGTACACATCCAACATATACTTTGCAGACAAATATGGATGAATACCTGTAAATAAATACTAGGACTTGCACAGCAACTCATTTTGCTGTTTCTAGCAAGTCCAACAGTCTAATGAATAGTCAAAGACCCCTAACACATACACACAGTTCAGATATAGTGATAATTTGGGTTTCTAACAAGGTTGTATCAAAGTATAGAGAGAGGGTGAGTCAGACTTTATTTCCTTGAGTTCAACTAATCTATTTTGGTGCCACTTAACTAAGATGTAGTGGTTTTTTGTGGACTCTGTATGTGTGTGTGGGAGGTAAAGAGAAAGAAAATAAGGAAAGGACAGATGAGGAGGTGAACGAGAGAAATCAAGATGGATGGAATAAAGCCATTAATGACTTGCAACTCTGTACAGGTTGTGGAAATGAGAGGAGGACACGGCAACTAATGTTACGTAATGACAAACTTTTCACTCCTGTTAACTGAAAACAGAAAAGCTACATAACACATACAAACACAGTTCATACTGTTCATTAGGCTAATTTAGGATTGGCTTAATACCAGAGTTTTCGGCTTCGATACAGTAACCACTGTAATACTTTGCAATTGATATTGTGATTCTGAACAGATGGTACTATATATTAACTACTGAATATGTGTGGGATGCAGGGTCATAGAATTACTAACTTTTTATCTATTTAGTAGGTGTATAAAACTGAACAAAATAACATCATGAAGCATATTGTCAAGCTTGTTTCCAAATATATTCATCATATATATATATATATGAATATTATTGTAACTGAACCAAAAAAAATGTTCTATATTTATTTTCCTATAAGGGATAAACTAAAAGTTACAACTAAATAACTTGTACTTTAAATACACACTGAATTGCTTCAGTGAATGATTCAATGACTCACTCAGAGACCATTCAAAATCTGTCTTGTGAAAGTGAGTCATTGAATCATTCAGTGAATGAATGAGTGTTTTTGAACGGTTTACTTGAATAAATGAGTAAATGACTCCCTTATTAAGGCACTTATTGCCACTTACTGGTGTATCGATGTAACCTGCAAAAAGAGTCAATTATGCTTGAACATTCTTTATATAAAGTGCACTTTCTTTTATCAGTTGCACAGCCGTTTCAAATATGTAGTGCTGCAGTACCTTTTTTGGACCAGAATATTGCGCAACCTAGTCTCATCACTCATCATGCGCTCACAAACATCTTCTTTCCCTCTCTCACTGTCCTTCAACTTTCTTTGCCCTCTCCCTTAACACAGAGGAAGCTGCTCACCAATTCCATGTGTTCTAATGCCCAAATCTTTCCTATATTGCAGTCACTCACTGCCAGCCTCAGACTTTGAAAGACGCAAAGTTAAAAGCTGTTCTCAGTGTCAAATAGATTCCTCCTGAATGAAATGTGAGGCATCACAAGGCATCACGTCAATCTATTTAAGTAGCTCTGCCATCATAATACATACTTTTTATAGAGAGAATAGTCTCCCTCTTTTTTCAGTCTTGCCGCTTACTTATTGGTATATTTCAAATATAATCAAAGAGACATGCTTATGTCTAAGAAATGCATATAAAGAACAAGGCTGCCATCTGCTATCATTGGTAAGTAGCTGAAAAGGCTAGCTCTGTCAGTTGCTTAAAACGGTTTACCTTTAATGAGAGATGAGGATTTCATTTCTGATAAATACCAGAAGAACATGTACCTGACATAGCAATGCTGACCATGTAAAACTAGGCCACAAGCAGCAGTGTGGAGATACTATTTTGCAGTTATTTTCATGTGAAATGGGTTGTGGTGGAAAATATTAGCCAGTAGCTACCAAAAAGATCTGAGGCATTATTACTGAGGCTTTACAAATACTTAAATATACACTTAAAGTTCATGAGTTGCAGTTGCTATTGACGTTATGAATATTTTTTTATTTTTTCCCCTGAATGGAACATGGCAGCTGGTCTTTTACAATCTATTGTATGATTTCTTCAATAAGATGTTTTTACCAATGGTAAATAGATGCTCATGAACAGAAAATCGTTCACCTGAGAAGGTAACCATAGCAACAGTGTGCTGCTTGAGTACATTTTATTCATTTCAGATGATTATTGGACAGAAAATGACAAAAAAATAAATGCTTCCATGACTTTATTAAAGACTTTACTAGTTTATTCCAAAAACCTTTACTAATTTATTTAAAACATATTAAAACTAGTTTACCTTTGGCTATTCCATTTGCAATTCCATTGTTTAGTTTTATTGATTACAACTTTTTTTTTTGTCTTCTCCCTGCACTTTACTGTCCATAGTTCTTGCTTTCTGGTTCTATACTGAAAGCATTTCACATCATTGTCTCATCATCTCATCTAATGAGTGCTCACTAAGCTTTACACACAATCTTTGGCTTCACCTCAATGAAATGACAAGTTGCTAACAATGTATTTTTTGACCTTCTAGTGCTAATGAAGTGAATTCAGATATAGTTCAACTCAGGGTGTTGTTCTTAATCCTTTTTTTTTTATGTTTCCCTTGTAGGCCGTGGACATTGCCTCTTCTCCTGCCTCTAGGCTGACCATGACAAACTGTTCTGTTTTTATGTGGTAAGTTACCCCATTATGTCTGTGGGAACTAAGGCTGATATGGCCTATGGGGACTTGAGGTGGAATACATATACTGGACTGTCATATTACTTTTTTAGAAATGTTGATAGCTGCCTCAAAAAAGAAGATACAAGATAACTATATTTAGTACGAGGGAGGAGATTGAGCACTGTTTCAAACAATACTTCTCATGTTTGGAGATGAATATTAAATTAAGACAAAGTCAACATTTAAAACAACTAAAATAGACACTATTTTCTTAATGTATATTCTTGGTATTATTATTCAGTGAGCCTCTTTGGCTGTGCAGTCTTGTATAGTGTTTACAAACTCACATTCACTCTGGCTCCATTCTGGTATGTAACAATTGTTTTTTAAGTATTTAAATAATTTCCAATTGATAAAAACTTTTATTTTTTGTCTTGAATAACTTGAAATTTGACTTCAAAGCTTCCTGAATTCACATTGCTTGTTGTCGTCCTCATCTCCTTAGACTCTATTATGAGCTAAACAATTGAATTTACTCGTGTTTTGTAGCAATCTGAAGATATTCCCCATGTGCCATTATAAATAGAGGACAGTGGGTTATATAATTAGTTTGTGTATTTCTTTGCAGTGAGCAATGCAACACTATTTTATATTACAGAGATCTGAAACGTGCTTCTGCTGTGTTATGAAATCTATGACAAGCTGACAAAAAGAGTGTGCAGTTCTGTTTAGATATGTCATTTATTCCCTGTGTTAGCTCAAGACTCAAACTATATTGGACTTCATGACAGAGTAAGAAATTCTTCAAACATTCTTTTTGCCTGATGTCAATTTTTAAACAGTGTGTTGTTTGCTAGTGTGACATGTCTTTGTGAAAAAGACAAGCAGATGTGAATTCATGGACACACATACACACTTTCGCACAGACACACATAATTAGACTTCAATAAGAGATCAGATGAAAAATGCACAGACGTTTGCTCAAAGGCAAAACACAAATGAATTTCTCTCCCACCACAATCTCGCTCCTTATTTACGTCAGAAAATGAAGATGAATTATGCCACTGGGCCAAAGGTTATTTATTTAAGCGCAATAAAGCAAATGCACATTCACAGCAACTCCAAATCACATCCTCTGTTCTCATCGGCCTTGGGCTCTCTCATGTTCGCAAACACAAGGGGTCATAAAATGATACAACGAGACAAGAACGCACATGTTTGTAATACATTACGCCGAGGCGATGATTATCCACGGAATCTATGTTATCATTTCATACTGACACTTAATATTTCCATGCCCCACCTCACAAGAAACATCTCCTGCCTGCCACCTGAGCTGTGTTTGGGTTCACTGAGCATGTTACATCATGTTCTGACATGCGGGGCTCGTACGATTGATAGGAAAAACCTGGAGCTGATGGCTGATAGACACTGGAGAAAGTCAACCCTGAGACTAATCCAAGCCATTGTGTGTCGGAAGATAAGGAAAAATAAAGGAAACGCCTCCAGTCGGAGAGGATGCTGGGAAATCAGCTGCTATATATATTTGGTAACACTTCATTTTGATGGTCACTTTTGAACATCCTGTTGACAATAAGTAACACTGCACCTACATGTTAAATAAATCTCATTAAAGCTTAATATCTGCTAACTCTTTATTGTGATAGTCTCCCAACACACATTCTACTGACTATTAGTAACTTTACAAGTAAATCTCAACTTATTCTAACCCTAACCAGTCTACTAATACTCTACTAACGATCTAATGAGAGTAAGTAGATATGTAAGTGCAATATTATTTATAGTCAATAGAATGTGTTAAAGGGACCATCAAAATAAAGTGAAACCATATATTTTTGATTATATTAGAAGTAATTAATTATAAAGATATTATACACACACACACACACACACACACACACACATTCAAATCATACATAGTGAAATATTAAATAATCACACATTAAATAAACATACATAATGATTTGTTTAAATATTTAATAATCACATACAAATGATATAATTTTGAGTGTGTATATTGTTATATATATTTGTGTATTAAAACAATCATTTTGTGTGCCAGCAAGATTTCATATTTTTTAAATAATAATGTTTTAAACAGAAGTATAGTTTATAAATATATACTTAGAAGTATATACAGTTTTTATTATCTTTATTTAATTATATGTCTATATACACAAAATGTTTAAAAGAAATACTTCTAATATTTTCTAATTTCTGAAAATTATTTTAAATATTTACTTAATATAATATTATATATATATATATATATATATATATATATATATATATATATATATGTGTGTGTGTGTGTGTGTGTGTGTGTGTGTGTGTGACCCTGGACCACAAAATCAGTCTTAAGTGTCAATTTTTCAAAATTGAGATTTAAACATCATCTGAAAGCTGAATAAATAAGCTTTCCATTGATGTATGGGTTGTTAGGAAAATATTTGGCCGAGATACAACTATTTGAAACTCTGGAATCTGAGGGTGCAAAAAAATCTAAATATTGAGAAAATTGCCTTTAAAGTTGTCCAAATGAAGTTCTTAGCAATGCATATTACTAATCAAAAATTAAGTTTTGATACATTTATGGTAAGAAATTTACAAAATATCTTCATGGAACATGATCTTTACTTAATATCCTAATGATTTTTGGCATAAAAGAAAAATCGATAATTTTGACCCATACAATGTATTTTTGGCTATTGCTACAAATATTTCCCAGCGACTTAAGACTGGTTTTGTTGTCCAGGGTCACACACATATATATATACATACACATACACACGGGATATGGGAGCACAGCGTAAAGACGCATATAGACTAATGTGGATGAATACTTGTGAATGCATCCGGGCTGCATATGTGAGCAAAACTGCAACAATAGCAGTAAATATAATAATCATTGTGACAAACATGTAAGCACCTTGTTTATCATGGTCTGTTGTTTCTAGGCAGATCGGAGATCTTGGAAAAAGCTAACTTTAACCTGATAGCACTGAAAGCAACGTCCCACCCTCCTTGCAATCACCGTCCAAAGAATACCAGAGACAACATTACTACAATAGGCTACACCAGCGGTTCCCAATTCCAGTCCTCGCGCCCCCAACTCTGCATATTTCATGTATCTCTTATCACGTGTGCCGTTTGTTCTATTCGACCATAAGTCATATAAGTGCCCTGCGAAGTGGACATCACCAGATATTCCACCATGATTCCAGTTCGAAACGAGCGAATATGTTCCATACAAATGGCATTAAAGTGTGCGAGATGTAAATTTAAATAGTATTTATTTACAGAGGTATATTGTCACACTTCTCTAGTAGGCCTAAGTTTGGTCTGTGTGTGAAGACGCTGCACAGGGCAAATCCGTGAATGAATGTTCCGAAGTGAAGTAAACTTCAACGGATTTCCCCTGCTTAGGGAGCAATGAACACTGTGTAGGGAGCATGTCAATCGGAACACAGTTCATGCACGTAGCTCACTTCTAACAAGCTGGTTATCTGAATCGGGTGTGTTAACTAAGCGAAACATGCGTGGGGGGAATCAGAAATCGCTGGGCTACATCATTCAGCGGTGAGAAAACTTTATAGTTAGTGAAAGTACTACAATACCAGGAAGGAAGATCGGGTTGTTGATGTTTGTCTGCCATTGTCGCTCTGTCTGCATAGCGTGCGTGAACGTGCTGATGACGTATCCTGTCTGCGCGAACAGGGTGCACAGAGGTATGCTAATACATAAGTTGACAGGCAGGTAGGAAAGCCAATTAAAACGCTCGGACCGAGCGTTTTGATTGGACAAACATTTCTTGGTCCTACGCCTTCCACAGAATATATAAATACATATAAATACATTTAGATGACTTAACTTAATGATTGCTATCGGGATGTGAAGAGACGTTCAACCAGCATAACAAAAAATGTTTCTGAAGACAATCACCTATTGCACCTTTAATACCGCAAGTCACCAGTGGTCATCTTTTATAAAAACCTCATGTTCTTCAATCAGTCCATCAAACAATGCTTTTAAAAAATTCACTAAAGACATAATTTGAATAGTACTTAATATAATAAGCACTGAATAGTAAATGTCAAGAGAAAAAGGAAAACAAAATGTTTGATCTGATTCTAAATATTTAAATGTCAAAAATCCATGGTATTAGCTGAAATTTGTCAACTGTTTGTTGTTAGCATTGCATTTGTTTATGCAGATTATACAATGTGGCTTCATTTTATACAGTAATTGTTATCAAAATTGGTTCAAACCCTTCACTTTAGTGGCAGCACCTGTATTTTGGTCTGCTCTATGTAAATGTATTCAGGGCTGGAACATTGTGTTAAACAAGAATGTTCTCTCTTATCCCCTTATTAACCAAGGGACGCAGACCATTACTAACACTCAAGTGTTACTGTGTTTGTGTTAAAAGCTCTTAATCCCATATGCTGGTTTGTTCTCAAATTGACTGTTATTATTGTAAATTTCATCATAGATAATAAATTCATGCTGAGATAATCCCTCTTACAGTGAGACACTAATCAGGTAGTTCAGCCTCCCTAATCAAATAGGGTTTTATTTTTCGCTCCTTGTACCAGCATCCATTTCACAGGGAATACATGAGTTTACCTACTATATTATGTTCTCTCGCATTTTCACCACGCCACTGCCACAGCAACTCAGCCCCGTCAGTTACACAATGCTCTGAGGCATCTTAAAGGGAAGGATCAGGCTCTGATCAGATGCCCATGAGTCCAGTGGCATGTCACAATGAAAATATCCCCCAGGTTGCTGCTGGGCTGCTCTGCAAGCGTCTTTCCTTTGTGCTGACAGGGTGGGAGAGCTGGAGGAAAGCCTCTTAGCTTTTCACAGATCCACACAAACCCAGACAGATAATGTGTCTTTTTGGAGAGAAGCGACAAAAGGTCCTGCCACTTGTTTATTATTTCATTCTACTGCCTGTCTACTCAACTCTTCATCCCATTTTTTCATGGTGGGAAAATGCCGGCATTGTCCAAGATGCGTGGACGCCTCTCAATAAAAATGACAGTGTTTACAAACTATTGTGGTTGTCATGAAAAGATGTCAAATGTATTACAGGTATGTTTAGACATGTTATTTATAACTATAACTATTAAATAAAATATCGTTTTGAAGTAATAATACTTCTATTGTCCTCAAAATCTCTATGTGGCCTTTGATTATGATATAAAAGTGTATTTGTTTAACAGTTTGTTCAAGGCTATATGTGTTTAATCTTAAAAAAGTACAGTGTTAGATATTACACATTTAAATGTTGCATTTATTTTAGGGCTGTCAAACGATTAATCGCGATTAATCGCATCCAAAATAAAAGTTTTTGTTTACACAATATAATGTGTGTCTTCTGTATATATTTATTTTGTATATATAAAGACACACGCATACAGTATATATTTTGAAAATATTTACATGTATTTAAAAGTTTATATTTATATTCATATAATTTATATTATATAAAAATATATTTAATATATAAATATAACATGTTTTTCTTAAATATATACATGCATGTGTTTGTATTTATATATACATAATAAATATACACAGTATACACACATATATTATGTAAACAAAAACTTTTATTTGGGATGCGATTAATCGCGATTAATTTTTTGACAGCACTAATTTATTTACATAGATGTTAAGAATGACAAAGTAAAAGCAAATGCAATAAAATTATGCAAAAATGAAGGCAGCAAAAGGGTTAATATTCTGTTTGATGATTTTTCTCCACACTGTATATGATTACCATATTTCTACAGGCAGTTTGCATTAAATATATAGGATTTATTCTGCAGATACTCATTAGCCGCCACTGTGTGAAGGCTGGAGACTGTACACAAATTAATTCTTGTTTTTGTCCTGTTGTGAACATAGTTTCAGCTTTTTATAGTTCTAAATCATCCATATTGCAAACACGCTTGGCGTTAACAGGAATTAAGTTTGTTTCAGTGGTACTTCTCATGCTTTACCAATGTATACGTACATGATGGAAAGTCTTTTCAAACAAATCTGCTGGAACTCTCCCCAGCAAAGCCATCTGTACCACCAAATGTTATTTTTATCTTATCAGCCGTCAGTGCCACATGGAACCCATTTTTAAGTTGCTGTGAAGTGATGTCTGTCAGTGTTTAGAGTTATGACTTTTCAAATGCAATTAGAATTAGAATTCTGATGAGAATTAAACACGAAAACTATGTTTAGACAAGCAGGAACTGTCTGGAACTGTCATTTTTGTTCAGTCTTTCCTCATATGTGACCCTGGACCACAAAACCAGTCATAAGTGTCAATTTTTCTAAACTGAGATTTGATCTGAATAAATCTGAAAGCTGAATAAATAAGCTTTCCATTGATATATGGTTTGTTAGGATCGGACAATATTTGGCCGAGATACAACTATTTGAAAATCTGGAATCTGAGGTTGCAAAAAAATCAAAATACTGAGAAAATTGCCTTTAAAGTTGTCCAAATGAAGTTCATGATACATATTGCTATTAATCAAGAAATTATGTTTTGATATATTTTACAGTAGGAAATTTACAAAAAATCTTCATAGATTATGATCTTTATAATAAAACTAATGATTTTTTACATAAAGAAAAAGTGATAATGGTACATTATTATACAATGTATTTTTGGCTATTGCTAAAAATATACCCCAGCGACTTAAGACTGGTTTTGTGGTCCAGGGTCACATATACAGGTCAGTAGTGCCCCCCCCCCATGTTCTCTCATGCACCTCAGCACCGTGGCAAGATCCAATTGCTAGACATAAACCGAAGAAATTTGCTATTTTCATTCTTTCCACACTGACAGTGATGCTCAGTCATTATAACAACTAATGTTGATCCGCAGGATATCGACTAACTTGCAAAATGACAGTTTGGACAGCCATTTCTATTGCTATCAAAACAAATACACTACATTTGTGTCTGCATTGATCAAATCAAATAAATGATCTCACTTTGTCTTGCACTTTATGTTATCAAGCATGTTAAGGCCCGAGTCTATGGGCTATCTTATGTTATGAAACCAATGTCCTGCTCCTTTAGCAGAACGTAACACATCGACTCTAAAAAGCACTTAAATGATTGTGAGCAAGTAAAAGGCTTCATAACACATTTAACTTAGTGAGAAGGCATTAAGTTCCTTAAATGGCTAATCTTATGTTACACCAGTTGTAAATAGAGAGAGGCAGATATATTATACTATAGCAGTGGTTCTCAAATGGTTTGGCTTGATGATCTATATTTTATGCTTGTTTTTCATTCTATGCTTGCTTTTTTATTTATTTTATGCTTATTTTTATGTTCATGTTTTATTTTAATTTTTTGTTGTTTTTTGTTGTTTTTTTATACCAAACACAAACATGCATTTTTATTTTTTATATTTTTTATTATTATTGGGGTTTTTTTTCTTTCTTTTTGTACCCTATGTGTTTTTATGGTTTAAGAATGAGGGCATCCTATATGTTTGTATGTTGACATCTAATTTTTGGGTCACAACCACTCATTTCTATAGCTTATAGCACAGTAGGGGTGACTAATTAGATAGATAGATAGATAGATAGATAGATAGATAGATAGATAGATAGATAGATAGATAGATAGATAGATAGATAGATAGATAGATAGATAGATAGATAGATAGATAGATAGATAGATAGATAGATAGATTTATTTTGTTTCTCAGGTTTCTAGTAGAAAACCAGACTGAAACAGGCTATCAGAAACTGTTGCGCAGTGACACTGAAGATAAGGATTATGTCTGCCTGTAGCTACAGGATGACAATATGCCCTCACTTGAATGACTTTGTTTTTGGGAGCAGGCGACTGATGTGGGGGACACTCTTCTCTAGAAATAATCAGCTAGATGCACAGATACGTGTAAACATGTTCCGTCCCTGGGCAAGCCAGCGGTCTGTGAAAGAATGTGTCATGATTTCGGCACACTTGACTGGAGGGGTTGGAAATGTGAAGTGCGTGAGGAACATGCAGGTGGTCTCTGGATGATTTCAATCACACTTAAGGGGGTTTTCTTGTCACAGTCTTTTTCCATTGCTTTTCAGTGAATGTTTGGAAGCGTAATGAAAATGTTTTTGAAATTTGGTAGTAGTTGGAGTGGAAAACTTGAATCCACATTACAAATCTGCATGGATGTGTGTGTGAGATCTTACATCTGGTCATCTCAGTATAAAGTGCATGTTCTGCAGCCTATCTTGAGATATCTATCTTAAGGCCAACACTTTTACTCCCTTAACATTTAACCCGAAGTAATTTAAATGTGTGGAAATCTGAGTGTTAACGTTTTCAGTGAGGAGATTCAAAATCAACAAGGGGATATTTATTTCTCTCTCTCTCTCGATCCTGCATTGTTATTAGAGCAACCATGTACTAATTATGGTGACACAGAGTTGCATATGAAAAAACATGTCTGAAAAGATAATGTTAGCAGATGAGTGTAAGGTACTGAATGTAAATAATCTTTTGAGGGTCACCCCACTATGTAAGAGAGTTCATTTTTGAAAGTTGGTGCATAACATTTGCAGACACAACAAAAATGTCAACATCCACACAAACCAAAGTAGTGAACTTATCACTACTTTCACTTATGGTCAATTTAATTTGCCTTTGCTTAGAAAAAGTCAAATTTTTTTAAAAAGAAAAAAATGAATAAACAACCTTAGTGACCCCAAACTTGTGAACAGTAATGTATAATATTGTGTATTATGTTATATTATATTAATGTATAATTTATAGGGGCATTGGAATGCATGACATTGTAGGAATTATCTGTCTAGCTATCTAGCTAGCTTACTCTCTGCACTGCATTCCTTTCTTTCCAATCTCTCTATTTTGCCGTCTGTCAGCACTCTAGCACCTATTAACTCCCTCTCAGGTTGTCCCTCACTCCGCCAATGCATTTGAGCCATTTCACTTCACACAATTAGAGTGCATTACCTGCAGTGCTTTCTGCATGCATGTTTGAGGAAGCAGGGATGGCCTCTGAGGAGTTTGGGTTGGATAATGGAGCTGTGTGTTTGTGTGTGTGATTCTGTGTGCATGCCTGCTTTACCACTGAATCCTTGGAAGAGAGAGCAGCAAGGGACACATGAGCCTTTTTTCCCGTGTTAATTAAGAGCTAATGTACCTACATACTATATGTTTTAGAAACAGGCAGAAGTAGCTGACACCCTACCCTGACACAACATTGTCCAAAGTGCATTATGTCACATAATACAGCAGCAGGGAAATAAAACCATGAGCTATTTAGCTATTTAAGCACCATGGACAGCAGTTGGGAGCTTATTTCAGGACCATGGACAGCAATTGTTCACTCTGTTCTGTGAATGAGAGGGTATTAAGAATAGCATGTTTGTAGAATGCAGTGTTTTCAAAGTAATGATCTTCTTTTAAACTTTAGAAAACAGCTTTCCACATGTATTATCTTCCATAGTTATTGTGCCATATATTGTTGTAAATATGTTTGTATTACCATCACCTTTGATCTGATGCTCAGTGTTTGTACACAGCAAACAACACAATTAATCAAAACATTTGCTTAAGTCATGGCAACTCCCTCATATTTCTATTTTGAGCTGCAATCAATCAAGACACACGTATAAACACCAAGAAAGGGAAAAAAAGACAAATCACTGCTCAGAAACAGCCTTAGCAATCTTTGTGCTCTGGCATAAGCTAAATAGACATATCTATATTTAGGCAGTTTAACCTGAATATCTGCATCAGGCTTGTGCACCATGAAAAGTGAATTGAAAAAACCTTTTGAATTTGGTTTGAAAAGAGGTAACAAACAGGATGTAGGTTATTCATTTATTCATTCATTCATTCACTTCGAAATATATCCCCATAACAGAACATCATGTTATTTTATTGGACTAATGATATGTCTCTGTTTCCTGTGGCTTGTGATCAATTTAATGTGTCTTTGCTTAATACAAAATATTTATTTATTTATTTATTTAAAAAATTGAACAAACATATTATTGTATATTACATTAACATGTAATGTATAAGGGGCAATGCACAGCATTGTAGAAATTACTGTTTAAACACTGTTTAAAGAAGTTATCCGTTTTGTCCATTTGGTATTTTGTTGGACTAATGAAACATAACTGTTGAAATTCTTTGAAGTGCATTTCAGTAATTCAGCAAGTTCTATTTATGCATATGCCAATTTGCAAGAGTTGGTTTATAGGGTTGGTATACATTTGTTATTTATTTATTTTTCCATATACAGTATATAGACACTGAACAAAGTTCCTCTGCATTTCGCAGTAATCTCAAAGCACACAGCTCTGCTGTGTTGTTACTGTCCCAAAATGCATCATTCTAACAGCACTCTGACCACTCTATTACGTGTTTGTGACAGGAAAACTGCCCACAGCTTCCTCTGCCCACATCCTCTTTCAGTTATTGAAATTCAGCTGTGCAGAGATAAAAAGCTGCTGGTGGCTCTCTCCATATTCTCCAGAGATATGTTTTCCCCCTTCTCCATTTGTGAAAGTCTTGGATTTTTAACAACCTTCCACCCCCTTTGCTTTTTTATAGTCAAAGGCTGTGAGGATATCTCTACCCCAAAGGAATTATTTTGGTTTCTCTCATGAGGTAGAGGGCAAGACAGGCTGAAAGTTTTACGACTGTAATTGAACAGTAAAGCTTTTTCTTTCCAGTGATATGATGAACAAGGTGTCACTGCAGCAGCTCATCCACACTTGACCCAGCATTTTTCTCGATCTTCCTTGTGTCCATACAGCACACCCATAATAATGTTAAGCTTTACACTTTATTTCAGTAGTCCACTGTAGACATTCTACTAACTATATGTAACTTTGCAATTACAAGTCTCACTAGAGTTTTACTAGACTGTTAGTAGAATAAGTTGACATACTTGCAAAGTTACTGATTGTCAGTAGAATCTCTGTTAGGGAAAAATCTAATTAATTATTTGCAAGAATATGTAGATATTAGGCAGACAATCTACTAATACTCTAATGACTGGTAGTCAGTGCTGGGTAGATTACTTACGAATTTTAGTCTGTTACTGATTAAAAATTACATGATGAAAATTACAGTCACTAATACAATTTAGATTACTCATTACTCTTTAGGTAATGTATTCTGGCTAATTTTGGATTACTTTTAGATTACTTATGACTATTACATTTTAAATATTTTATTTGTCCGCCTGTACCAGTGTGACTATTAACCAACATTAGTGAACTGTGAACAAGCAAATGTGTCATTAAATTATTAAAGTATTAATTTTAAATCTCAGGGGGGCTTCAAGTAAATATTTCAGATCAAAGAGGTTTGACTGACAAAAAAGTTTGCGAATGACAGAAAAAGTCAGAAAAAAGTCCAGATTTTAAATATTGTTGTCAGTTATACATCGGCAGTGTTTAGTAACTTGGGTAATTGTTTGTCTCATACATTTTATAATTGATTGAGAGGTGTTTTTGTCCTCAAATTCAGAAAAAAAGAAAAAAATTAAAAGAGAAAAATAAGAATTAGGGAGCATCAATAAATTACAAATAATTTACTGCCATTGTGTGAATAATTTGTAATCATGAATTCCATAAAAACGTAACTGTAGTCTGATTACAAGCATTTTAAAACAATTACCAGTACTACATTTTTGAAATCTGATTACGTAATCCAGCACTGCTGGTAATTAATTATAGTCAGCAAAATGTCTAAATTGGAGAATCAAATTAAAATGTTATCTGTTAAAATATAGGCCCATGATTAATATGTCTGTGGAGAAAACCAGATTGTACAGATTGTGGCTTTAAGCTTCAACACAAGGCCACTGTAAATTGAAAAAAAAAAAAAAAAATGATTAGCTTACATTATCTCTGTGCTGGACATGCAGGATCATCTGTTCTCAACCTACATGATGTCTGCATGACAGAATGGCAGTAGATAATTACTGGCTCCTGGCCTTTTCCAGATGTGAGATGGTGTTGATCTGCCGTTGCACGACTCCAGCTGCGTGGCTAGGAAAGGCTACTGTCCATATGGTCCTCTTCCTTCCCTGCCTGGATCAGGCTAGACGGACCAGGCAGATGGAATCACACACCGTCTGCCGACAGTCACATGTTATGTGTCTGCCAGCATTAATTGGGCACGGGCTACTTCCACTAGCTGAAACGTAAAGGCTTAGAGGTTGAGGTTTTGCGCCACTGTATCCGTATCTACAACATTGTGGAATGCAGAGGTGGCTGATAATCAGGGAAAACCAAGAAAAAAAGAGCGAGAGGAAGAAAAAGGCAGCGAACATTGTGTAACAACTTGTCCAGCACCAGTGACATCAGAGAAATGTCATTTGTTCTTGAAGCAGGCAGCTGTGTTTCTCGCAGGAGCGGAGATCTCACATTCACAGTGGGCTAATCAATGTTGACAAGGCATTTCAAAACTGGAGCAGTGAGTGGGCTGCATGTTCTAAAGTGATCAAATTGGCATGCTCCAGCTGAGCTGTGCTGTTTGAAGATGGCCTTTGATGAAGACTGCAGCACTGAGCCCAGGACTCTTCTGGGGACCCATTCAGCCACTCTACCCTGGATAGATTTATTTTTCTCTCTTTCTTTCTGCCTCTCGCACCCCTGTGATCTGTCAGGATAAATACTACGTGCTGTTGGGCCCCAACCTATTCCAAGATAAAAGTTTCAATTCTCTTTCTCTGCGAAGAGCGCTCCTTGTGCAGTTGGTTCTTTTTTTTCCACAGGATAAAGAGCGAGGCTCTCCATTTTAAGAGTGAGACAGGTTTAATGCCGCCCCAGGCCCGGGTAAAGTACTAGCAATAAGATTTAGACAGGCTGGGCTCCACTTGTAATCTGAGGCAAGAAAAACAGCTTTTCATCAAAGTGGATTTACAATGCTTCCTGAGCTCAATGGGAAAATCTGAAAACCTGCCACAATGGAATAAGAAACTTGTCATTCCAATTGCTAAAGTACAGGTGGATGAAATGCAGTACACTACCGTTCAAAAATTTGGGGTCGGTAATTTATTATTATTTTTATTATTTTTTTTTTTTTTTAGAATTTAATACTTTTATTCCGAAAAGATGCATTAAGTTGATCAAAAGTGAAATTAAGGACATTTATAATTAAATTATATTTCTGAAATATCTTAAATTGTCTTTCTGTTTATCGAGGAATCCTAAAAAAAAAAAAAAATTGTATCATGTTTCTTGAGCACTGAATCATAATGAAGGATCATGTGACACTGAAGACTAAAGTAACGGCTGCTGAAAGTTAATGTTTTCCATCACAGGAATAAATTACATTTTAAAATGTATTAAAATATACTGTATTTTTGATCAAATACCTGCAGCCTTGATGAATTTAAGAGACTTCCTGTAACTGTAAAACTGTAAAAAAAAAATAAATAAATAAATAAATAAATAGATTTCAGAATGGCATTGGACCCTGCTTCATACAGTAGGGATGGTAAGAGTCACCGATTCGCATCAATGTATAAGTTGATGCAATGCATCGATCTAAAAAAACTGTAAAAAAAAATATTCATTTTTAGGAAAGGAAAGGACGTGACGTGTGGCCAAGTATGGTGACTCATACTTGGAATTTGTGCTCTGCATTTAACACATCCATGTGCACACACACAGCAGTGAGAAGTGAACACACACACAAACACACTGTGAACACACACCTGGAGCAGTGGGCAGCCAATGCTGCGGCACCCGGGGAGCAGTTGGGGGTTCAGTGCCTTGCTCAAGGGTCTCACCTCAGTCATGGTATTGAGGGTGGAGAGAGCGCTGGACATTCACTCCCCCCACCTACAATCCCCGCCGGACCTGAGATTCAAACCTGCGACCTTTGAGTTACAAGTCCAACTCTCTATCCATTAGGCCACGACTGCCCCAGTGTAGTATAGCACATCTAATGTTTTAGATGTGCTATACTACTATTATTTAGAAAGTAAACTGTTTCTCAGGCGCGTTCTCTCATCACCACTGCTGCTACATGAATATGATGTATCACACTACAGAGACCGAGGCGTGTCCTGAGAGTCACATAGAATATAGATTAACATGGCTGTCTGTCTGAAACAAAGAAATAAAAGCAAACTATCTGTACCATACTGAATTGCATAGCATCATATTTTTCCATTGCATCGTATTGCATTGAATTGCATTGTGTTGAATCGAACTGAGATCAATATCACATCACAACGCTACCTGCTTCATATGTCTTTAATGTATTGTATCGTTGACTATGCATCGAGATGCATATTGCATCAGCCTCAGTTATCGCATCATGCACATATCGCATCATGCACATCCCTATCATACAATAAGCAGAGTGTTTAATCCCAATGAATTCATAAAAATTTGAGTCTGAGACTGAAAATAAATATGAAATGAATGTGGATAATTAAAGATACTGTATGCAGGTGTACACTCTTAGTCACCTCAAAGTCTCAGACCATTAATACTGAAAACTTTAGTTTAATTGCTGCTGAACTTTTTTAAGTGAACTCAAAGCAGTGGGAAAAAATAACCAGATGTTCTGAGTTCACTGGACTTTTTCACTTTTAAATTCTGATTAATCATTTTAAGTGGAAATAACAGAAAATTATAGTGTCAAACCATTAAATAGAAACATTTTACAGTGTACACAGTAACATATTTTTTATTTTTTATTGTTTCTTGTTCTACATTTGTTTTCTTAGATATCCAGGTGCAGTAAAATGACTTAAATTGAAAGGAATATTGTGAGCTCACAATAGGTTCAATGAAAACTAGGGTTTCGTGATTTAGTGGTCTACTGAAAGCATATTATGCAATTCTTGTTTTTGACACTGGTCAGTTGAATATGTTTTCTTCTGTACATTTAATAGATTTTCCATTATTATTTTATTGATTAATTGTTCCATTTTGCATGTAGCTCCCAGGTACACTAAATTGGAGCAGATTGACTGCACTTTACGCTTACTGGTGTTGTTAATGTTTGTTGGAAGCAGTTCAGCAGGCAAAACAATGCAAGAATCACCTAGTACAGTGGTTCACACTCTCAACTGCTCTGACAAAGTCTGAAAAGACTGTAGATAATGGCTGGGTTCTTCAGAGATGAATTCACAATCCAATTTGGCACACGCTAATTCTGTGATTTGACGAATTATTGAAGCATTTCAGTTACTGCAACCACTCAACCAAGCACAATTGATTCACATGTGCAGAATATCTGCATATTTTTCTTCTGGCTTCACTGAATTCAATTAAATAACTTTCAGTATTTGGGAAATGTAACATCATAAAGCAAATCAATAGCCCCTTGTTACACAACAAAGTACAAGTTGAATGGTTTGTACATTATAGACATGGAAAAATAGCATTTTTCATGAGCCCTGAGTTGTTATTGACAGAAACCCCATATTGAGCGTCTGTGTTTGGGTGTGTTTGCCATCTTTATGTGTGTGAACATCTTCCTGTCAGCCCTCTCAGCATTTACCCTGGGGGACCAGTGCATTCACACGTCAGCCGGAAAACTGACAGTGAGAGAATGACAGCAGCACTAGAGCAGAAAGACATGCATTAAGCGTCTTTCAAAAAAATGGTGACCATGAATGCTGAACTCTGCCACTTAGCTGTTAGAGAAGGCAGTGTGGAAAGGAGGGAAGAGGAGACAATGATTAGACAGATGGATAGATACAGTGAAAGAACGCAGACCAGAGTGATTTCTGAGCTGGATAATGGAGGGTTCCCACAGCAATGTGATCACATCAGTGGAAAGTGTAAATGCTCTCATGAAGTCTCATGTTGAAGTGCAGCGAGTTCAGTCTGTGAAGAATTTGAAGAGTGTTTGGAACTGTGTTTCTGGTGATTTGTTAAAAGAATTAACTCACAAGTCATTTGCATGTGAATCAGACTACACTAGTTTTACTGTTTCTTTTAAAAAGTTGCTTTCTTACCATTATTTTGTGACAGGCATGTGTATGTTTTAAATATATAAATTATTTTATTTTATTTTATTTTGTTGTTTCATTTCATTTTATTTTATTTTATTTTAATGTTTTTTTTTGTTTTGTTTTTTTTTATGTTTTAGTCATTGTAGTGCTCCAACTTGAACACATTTATTTCAGCAATTGCCAAGGCAGAATTTCTCATTTTCATTTAAGTTTGTTGTTTTTCATATAATGTTTTTTTTTATTTATTTATTTTATTTTAGCTTTTTCAATTAGCAATAACTGTAACTATTTTTTATTTTTATTTTCATTTTTTATTTTTTACTTTTTGGTTAACAATAACAACACTATGATAGTGTTTTGTTTTTTGTTTTTTTTTCTTACAGACTCACATTCACAACTTAATATTTATATAAAATATATTTAAAAAAGACTTGTTGATTGGCAGTCAGTGTGTAATTATTACATAATATTACATAAAATCTACTTAAGTATGTATAGCTTTACAGATTTGTACAAATTTGTAAGGAGATGATGATGATGATAAAGAAAAAAAAAGTTGTACTAGTGCATCCTGCATAACAAAGAATGATTTGTTTTCAATCTATTGTCCAGAGTCCATATAATCTCTAAGGATATCATGTCAAACAGGGCGGAAGAGAGTTTGATAGGCCTTGTATAAGTATACATAAAGGGCATAAGAAGCTGGGCTTTTGTTAGTGATCCTTTTGAGCTTCAAAGATAAGAGGGGATGGTAATGCTCAAAATCAATAAATAAATAACACAGAGTATGCTCCTTGCACAAAAAGACAATGAGTGAGAGAGAGGTTCATTTTTAACGACTCCTCTCAGCTCTCCCAGTCTTAGATGCTGTCTTAAGCTGCATTATTTATGAACAGGAGCACAACATCCAAATCGGGGCTTAAACCTGTTTCTCTCCTCTCCCCCAGAGCCTGACACAGAGCTGGTATACCTTGGACAAGTAATTCAGGAGAATAAAAAATATCATTAAGGGTCATACGGATCCCCTTCCAATATTATTTCTCTGTACATCACTCTCATAAAGATGGAGTTTGCCTGTTAGGTCAGGGTTGGAGAGCGGGATCACGAGAGCTGTGCATACATTTCTCCAGAGAATTAAAAGATGAAGGTAGAGGCAGTGATGGCACTTTCTGACGGTATAATCCATCAAAAGAGAGCGAGTTGTCAAACAGATCAGCTAGAATGGTGGAGATATAAAGCATAAAAAACAACATGGTTGTGGTGATTTATTTTATAAAGCCTTTTGTTATATATACCCTTTGTGTTTGTTCTTCTCATTGATCACTGGTGTGAGTTAAAAGAATGCTTGTTTAATTGGCCCTTTGCTAAGCTCTGCCTCACTTTGTTAATGTTGTTGAGACAAGTATTATAGTACATACCTCATGAACTGGAGATTGTGTGAAAAAAAAAAATGCCATCCATTCATTCTTTTGTTTGTGTGTGCTCGTAAAAATTGTAATATTGCAAATGTGACACTGGTTTTATACAATAGTTCAATAAACAATAAGTTCATATTCTGTGTGACACAATATTGTCAGTATTGTCTTTTTTTATTCAGTTTCACAAATGAAAATAGTTCCAAACAAAGGCACAGCAGCACTGTTGTGCCTTTCAGATCAACACACAGTGGTGTTTCTTTACTAAATGAATCCACGTTTTTGAACAAATTGAAATCAATGACTGAATTACTTACTGTATTAAGTGTGTCACTGACTTGCCGCCACCTATATATATATATATATATATATATATATAATTTAAATAATTTCATATTTCAGTATTCAAAAAATTTGCCCATGAATTCCCATTTATCATTATTCATGCAATGCTGAATCAAATCTAAAGTGGCTTTTTGTAATGTCTATTCAATGCTTCAGTTTCTCAGCCAGAATTGGTGTGTTTAATTTGTGATTGATTAAATTCAAAATTTAATCGCTTAACAACCCTTATATATAATTTTCAATTTTTTTAATGCAAAAAAGGAGACCTGATAGTAAACAAGTTTACAAGCTTTTGTTGTTGCTGTTTGATGATAGTGCTTTGTGACTGTCCTTGTTTTGTATTTGAAGTGTTTCCCCTCTCATCGTACTGATGACCAGCTCAGATTCTGACATATGCTTCCATGGGCGAATAAAGTGATTCAGATTCTTCTGATGTTCAGTAGATAGATTGCGATCAGCTAGATTGTGACCTGCTGCATACAAGCAGATGAGAGACTTTTATCTGTGCCTCTCACTGTTTATTTATCCCACTCTCTTGTGTATCCTTCCTCATACACATTTAGACTAATCCACCTCTTCACCAAAGTTTATTTATTTATTTGCTGGGTAAAACATGAATCAAAATGCATGCATCCCCTAGTAGCATAACAATTCAACTTGTCTCTCGTTTTGACATTCTCCACCCCCAACCTGTATTTTTGTCTCGCTCTCTCTCTCCAGCCTTCCTCTCCAATCTCAATTCCCTTGCGCTCCTGTATATCAGTTTGTTGGGAAGGCAATAAAGCGATGTGACGGTGGAGGTTGTGCACTCAGTGTTTGACTGACAGGGCAATGTTCCAGGGGAAGTGCAGGGAAATGATCTGAATATTCAACATGATAAGCACTAATTCATCTCTTCATAGCTACACGGTGACAGTCTTGGATTACTGATAAAGAGCAGAAAAAAACTGAAGAACCTAATTGTGTTTGAGTAAGAGTTAATTGCAGGAAAAGTGGAATAGTCCATTAAGGGGGTTCTCTGTCTTTCACTAATTCAGAAAAGGTTAATATATATTTACTCAGAATTTTCAAATGACTGAAGTCAGCCCTCTTAAAACATCCTCTTTAGCCATGACATTAATTGATGAGTGCTTCATTCACCTTGTATAAACATGAAGTAAAATACTAAAACTCATTCATGTTCAAGTATCTACTGACTGATTTTTAATGAGAAATAAAGAATCAAAAAATGCCAATCCACATTTTCAAGAACATAAATGTGCATTATCTGAACAGTATGTATGTATTTAGCCTTTAAGACAAACTTATTACTACTATTGCCTACAAAACAACTAAAAATAAATTGTCAACAAATGTAAAAATATTCTGTAAGTGTATTAAAATAATGTTATAATAATTAATCAGATAGATAGATAGATAGATAGATAGATAGATAGATAGATAGATAGACTGATTGCAAAATCAGTCCTTGTAAGGATAAAAAAAAAGTAATGATAAAATTGTGTAATTGAGTTTTCCAATTTGTACGAATGGCAATCATAGCAGAATGAAATGACACTAAAATGTATTTGGACAGACTTAACAAAAAAAAAGTGTGACTGTAATTACATTAGATAAAACATCAAAGCAAGCATTTTAACCACAAGTGTTGTTCATCATATTAATTATGGACATGCTGTGTTATGCACTAAAAAGTGTCCAGTTACATTTTCATCTTAATTTAAATTTGTGTAACTTTGTATTATTTACAGACTTTGCAAAGTTTGAAAGTGTGTTTGTGCTGTCTTTCTTTAAATTAAATTAAAAGCTAATTGGTTTGATATTTTCTGATTGTTTTTGAGATGTGAATTTAGCAGAGTTAAACTGTTAGGATGTCAAATTGAATCAATTCATTACCAGCATTAAAAATATCAATCACATGCATTAATGTGTTAATTGTGACAGCCTTATTTGAAACAGATTAACCAACACCTGGTATCAGTGCCTGCTGCTTTTCTGTAACAAGCAGCATGCTACTCATGGAAATGACTGAACTTGTAAATGTTTCAGACTGATTTATCTGTAACAACTAGGCCACACACGCACACATACTTGTTGACAGGAGAGGAAGTGAGGGGCAGCACCTTCGATTAACTCAGAAGGCACTGAGCACAGTGTTTAAAACAAGACATATGGTCATCTCAGTCAGCTGTGTGGCTGCCCGAACAGACAGCCATTCCTCCATGTCTCATTGGCTTCGGTATTGATGCGTCTAGCAGAGAAAACCTGGAAGGGAGGGGAAGGTGGTGTGATGCAGGAAAGATTCCTCCATGGGACATCTAGACACCTCCCAGTGACCTATCCAAACACAGAGACATGTTGTATAGCATAATATGACACTGATGTCAGTAAGTAAATAGATTTTATATATTATAAGGAATTTTTTCAATGTTCTTTTTGTATGCATTGAGAAACATTTCTTGTCAGATGCTTGTCTTTAGATTTTTCAGTTAGGAGATTGATGTTCTAGGCTATTCAGTTGTTAAATTCTTGTGTTAAGGGTGTCAAAATATGACAAACGTGTTTGGATGCATCCCTAGTCATGCATGTTTCATAACCATAAAGCCATGTCTTTCAGAATAACACGTAAAAAGATGAGAACAATTTATTTAAAGAATCATGTTTTTGTTCAATTATTTGTTTTCTTCCTGGTTGAGTTGTTCAGAACATCATGATGTTCCAGTGTTCCGGTCATGTGGATTTTTGAAACATTTAAAGTGTGAAACATGCATCAGGAACACGTATAATTTGTCAAGGCAGCCCAGCCGTAGTTGACAGTGAAGATCACAGTGTTCATCTGTTTGATCCATTTATTCCACCACTGTTATGGATGAGAGAACTGCAGTAATGAAATTGTCTCAGCACTGCATATTACCCATAATTCCCTAGGCCTTCAGGCATCGTCTTGCCGAAGCTAGACTGAAAAACATCACATTTAACACATACAATGTTTTGATAAGGTAATTAGGTAACTGCATAAAATAGCATTCTGGTCTTTGGTGTAGTGGAAAAATAACTGTCACTTTGTTGCTTTTAATCACGGCCTGACTACAGTGCTATATATATATATATATATATATATATATATATATATATATATAGTGTGGGTAACAGTTTATAATAACGTTCAGTTATAAGTCATTTATAAGTGATTAGTTAATGATGAACTAATCATTTACAAAACATTCATAAGCGATTAATAAGTGATATGCTAACAATTTGTGTATGTTTTGTTAATTCATTTACAAGTCATTTACAAGTAATTAGCTAATGATGAACTAATCATTTACAAAACATGACTATGCATTCATAGATGATTATGTGATATGTTAATATTTTTATCTATGTTTTGTAGATTAAGTTATAAATAATTTACAAGTGATTAGATGATGATGAACTAATCATTTACAAAACATGATTATACATTCACAAATGATTAAGTAATATGCTAACAATTTACAAATCAGTCATAAGTTATCTTTAAAAAAATAGCATCATGAAATAATCAAACAGATCCTTAATGGTTAATAGTTACTAGTTAGGTTACTAGTTAATATATTATTAATCACTTATAAATCACTGAAATGTCAATATTGTACTATTATCTCAATAAACATTATAAATCATTTGCAAAGCTTTCTGCATCCCCTAATCTAGTGTAAACTACTCATCACTTGTAAATGTGTTACACATCATTTGTAGATCTTTTTTTTTTTACCAGTTACAAATGATCTGTAGCTGTATACAAGGCATTTACAACACTTTCTGCATCCCCTAATCTAAAGTGTAAACTGCTCATCGGTTGTAAATGCTCGAAATCTCCAATGATTTTAATATCTTCTGTGGGCATTCATTTCTACATTAACCGCGAACGGATCGCTTTCAGATGCAACAGATGTGAACTCGTATAACGTCTTTCATAAACGTCATACTGTCAACAGCCTTACCTATTTATCCATAACAACTGAGCAACAGAAAGTAATATACCCGCTCATACTGTACTCATGCCGCATTGCAATGCACTTAAGAAGAGGGAGCGCTCATTTAAAGGGGCCACATCTCTATTTCACTCGTTACCTTGGTTCAGCGATAGTGAAGAGTTTATTATGAAAGTCAAGTTTAGTGATAGTTTAAAGATAACTAATCATGAATTCGTTTAAAATATAAATTACTACTAATAATAAATCATTTCCAATCAGTAGCCCATGTACAATGTAGTAGGACACTTTTAAACTGGAATTTACTATTTGTGTATTCATTGGGCTTACAGCAATTTTAGTACTTTCATGGAGTGTAGCAGCAGTATCATAGAATTCAGGTCACGTTATTAGCGAATTGTTAATAGCAGTATAGCGATCAAGTGAAATTATTACTGTTGTTTATAGCAGAGGTAGTAGAAAGTATCTGGTTGCATGAAATTTCAGCGATAACACATAGGGTAAGTAACTCTTTAAAACTGACATAGGTTTTTATTACTTCATTTATTTTACAGGCCGTACAGAGTTTTTGCAAACTCTCAAAGCGAAATAGGCATTATTTGTTTGCGTTTCATTGTTTAATAAAGACACTATAGTAATTTTAAGTAGGCTATTTTCGTCCAGCTGTAGCAGCAGTATCCATAGCTATTCAGATTGCATTTTTTTAATTTAATAGCAGCAGAATGGCATAGCAAATTCAGATGCAGTGTTAGAAATAATATTAGCAGCAGTCTGCATAGCAACCAATTATTACTGCTAATATAGCAGGGGCAGCAGTACTTTTAGCTGCATGAAATTTCAGTGATAATGCATGCATGGGCTACAGCATTCTAGTACTTTCATGGAGTGTAGCTGCAGTGTCCATAGAATTTCAGATTGTGTTATTAGCGAATTATTAATTGCAGTATGCATAGCAAATCAAATTATGCGTTTAGTTGCAGCAGCAGTAGGTAGACCATGGTTTGCATTTACATTTTATTCATTTTGCAGATGCTTTTATGCAAGCGACTTACAATTGCTGAAGTTTTAGCGACTAAAAATGGATGGTATGTGAACTCTTCAAGCGAATAGGCATCATTTGCATTTTGTTTATTTAAAAGGGGCTTATAGCAATTCTAAGTACATTTGTGCAGCTGTAGCAGCAGTATGCATAGTTATTCAGATCGCACATAGTGAATTTAATAGCAGCAGCATGCATAGCAAATTCATATGCAATGTTAGAAATAATATTAGCAGCAGGAAGTCAAATTATTGTTGCTAATATAGCAGCAGCAGCAGCAAGTGCTTTAGTCGCTTGAAATTCCAGTGTTAATGCATGGGGTAAGTAACTATTTTAAGTGAAATAGGCATTTTATTTCTTTGCTTATTTAACAGGGCTTACAGTAGACTTCATGAACTCTTCAAAGCAAAATAGGCGTTATTTGATTGTGTTTGCTTGTTAATAAAGATGCTTATAGCAATTCTAACTTCTAAGTACATTTGTGCAGCTGTAGCAGCAGTATGCATAGCTATTCAGATTGCTAGTTTAGTGAATTTTAATAGCAGCAGGACGCATAGCACAATTCAGACACAATGTCAGAAATATTAGCAACAGTCTGCATGGCAATCAAATTATTGTTGCTAATTTAGCAGCGATAGCAGAAAGTACATTTAGTTGGAGCTCACATCAGGTCAGTCTCTGTGCAGTAGCAGCAGCTTGCATAGACATTCAGTCATCGAGATTTTTCTCAGCAGCAGCATGCACAGCATTTCTATGCTGCAAATTTTAATTTGGACACAATTAATATAAACAGCAGTAGTATGTACAGTAATCAGATGGCAATATAGCAATAATATTACAGCATAGCATGCAAAGCAGATGCTGCATTTAAATAAAGTCACTGTGTCTTGCTCAAGACCATCTTGGAACGAGCCATGCATTTAGCTAATGATGTGTTCTTATAATGCAAACATTATTGTTCTTAATATGCAATATAAATATTTTAATTATCAAAAAATAAGTGAGCAGCTGTCCTGGGCATATGACACCACAACTACAGGGTGTACAATGATTTATTCTTTCGCCAAATATGTTGTTAGTTTATTTATAGGTTAAAGGTAAGTATTTCCATTGTAGTAACCTTGATGAAGGTTAATGAATGAATAAATGAATAAATAAAAAAATTTACAACTTTTGAATGACAAATTTAAAACTATTTGCTCAGGCCGCCCGAGCCTGAGTCAGGTGGTTGCTGGGGTTTACTTCATCTATCAGCCCGCAGTGTAATTCCTGTTTGTTAATGACACACACAGTGCACGTTTCTACATAGGTAAGTGTGAGCTATTGGCTCAGACACACATAGTTATTTAGGTCATTAGTCAAATAAACCTAAGGGTACAGCACCCAGGTTCACATTGCTAAGTCAGTAATTAATTTATCTGGGCTTCACTAGCCCAGAAACACATTTAACTCAGGTCACTAGATTTAGCTACCTGGTCATCCGATCAGGTACATACAGTAATAGTTAACTAGCGTTAAGCCATTCGGCAAAGCCGGCCCAGGCTCACATAAATAGGAAACGCGGTCTCATGACTCTCTGGAGCAGCAGCAGTACATGTCTTGGCAATAGATCTGCTTGTTCTGGGGGGGGGGGTTATCTTTTATATTTCTTCTGCCTTGTAGGGATTTTAAGCATATTATTGTATAGCACCAGCATACATATTTAGTTGTTTTCTTCATCCAGCTGCTTTGGGGGGTTATTTTATATGCTATTTGTGCAGCAGCAGTATATCTTAAATACTCACAGCATCGTATAGCCATATGCATTGGCAGTAGCAAGTTCTTGTACTTGCTTGCAGCAGCAGCAATAATCTACAACTACAGCAATAACCAACAGCAGCAGCAATTCAGCAGCAGTGTAGCAGATCTATTCCGCCAAGACCAAATACATTAACATTGTCATACTCACCACCATGCCAAAATATTCAGAGAGTTGTCATGATTGAAAAATGTTTTTCTTTTTCTAATGTAGAGTATCACTGGTTAGTAGAATATACTTTTTGCCCAGTGTTCATATAACTCTGGCTCTCCGAAGTCTCATAATTGAAGACTGAAATGTGTATGCGTGTGTAAGCACAAGCATGCTTAAGTAATTAGTTTGACTCAGTTCTCATGGTCACTGAGTGTTTGACTGTTGAACTCGACTGAAGCAGTTGAAATGGCAAAGGTCACCTCCCTGCTTTACGCATCCCTGATTACCACCAGCAATTACCTGCCAGGCTCAACGTCTCTCCCTGCCTCTCTCCATCTCTCTAACTTATTTTCAATAAAAGTAAATATATCAGGGTCACAGCAGGGTCAGCCTAGGTGTAAATTTCCCTTTTTCCACCTGAGTGCCATTCAATTCATCTATGCTGACTCTGTCCATAATTTAGAAATAATTAGCTCTTCTCGGTGCACTGTGTCTGTAGTTCTCCTCCTCTTCAAATGCACTCTCCCCAGATCAATCACACTAATTGCTTTTAAAGGGACTAATGCTATAAACTGGGCTGCTCTTGTTTTAAACTTTATATGGGGCCCCTGAAGACCCTGTCAGGCCGAGCTGATTTGGATTCAGCGCGAGTCATCGGCAGCCATCATCGCTGAGAAAGGGCAGGTCAAAAGGTTGTGGCAGCAGAGAATACCTACAACCTAAAACAGGTCGCATCAGAGCCCAATTTGTGCCCAACAAGACAAGGTGCTTGCTGCACTTACAAGGGCAAGGATGCGTTCTTTCACCCGAGATGAAGCTCTTATGGCCAAGAAAGGTCTAGGGGGGCGCAGGTCAGCTAGTTTTATCTCAGGCATTTACCTGTTACTGGATTACAATGGCTTTTGATTTAATGGATGCACAATTTAAATGACTTTTGGTGAGCTGTGGTATTTTACTTTCTAGTGCTCCACTGAGATGTTTAATATTCATCTTTCTGTATTATTTTTTTTTTTGTCATTTAAAAAGTTTTAATATAGCTGTTTACAAATGTTATCAGTCAGTGCATGTCTTGTTTTCTGCCATCTGTGCTTGAGAATCAATATCCGACTATGTGATATTTTGTTTTCCGCAGTTGTGATTCATGTATTAACGTCAAACGCTCCATTTGTTGTATATATGTTGTTTCAGGTTCTTTTCCAGTGTAAAAAAAAAAAATCGCTCCAGATTATTCAAAACACAATTTAACTGGCTCATAACTAAGCTTCAACAATGCAAAAGAATTCATAAATGTGTCATTTCATAAAAGTAGTCCATACAATAAAGGGACCTCAATTGAAATCATTATTCGTTAAAAAAAAAAAAATCCTCACCTTAAGTGGAATAATAACTGCTAGTCATTATGAACAAAAATAATGAAATACTTTGAACTGAACTAATCCTTTATTTCCCATAATTTATATTTGGCTTCATTACAGTGATTTCCTATCTGGGAATATGATCAAAGATTACACATTTGAACTTGTTTGGGGAATTGGGATGTTGAAAATATAACAACATAACTTCACTCAAATAAACAAAATGACTTCTTGTTCATTTTGCTGAATGAGATTCAAAGATCAAGTCAGTAAAATTATCTGATCTTCCCATCACTAATAACCATTGCAACCGGATCATTGAGTTTACATTTACATTTAGCAGACACTTTTATACTCATTTTCATAAATGAGGAACATCATAAGCATTTTATCATAAGAGCCACAATGTTTGCAAACCAAGTTTAAGTCTAAAATTGATTACTACTCAAGCTAGAGCAGAAATGAAATTCAGAGAAGAAGAGAAAGAATTCTAGATCAGATCAATTTGATGCATCTTTCAGACTGGTTTTGTGAACTGGAGCAGTGAGTCATTGAAAAGATTTGACTCCTTCTGACTCAAAAGATTAATTCACAAGTCAGACACATGAACTCTGCAAAATAGCTGCTTTCCTTAACCAGACACAAGGCCACACTACAGTAATGG
>JAFVLL020012143.1:0-11575 GCA_021397915.2 Tor tambroides | reverse complement strand
CGCCGTTATTCAATATTTTCCCCGTCCTGCTGTAATGTTTTTTTCATCTGATCTTTTGTCCCCACCACTTTTCAACACAAACTGACGCCCCTGCTCTTTTATTATTATTATTATTATTATTATTATTATTATTATTATTTTTTACACAGCATAACTCTCTATTGAGTTGATGTCAAATGAACATCCAGTTAGTATTACAGTGAGTCTGTTGACTGATTAAATTAAAAAGAACCAGATCAAGAGTCATTATTGTCACTGGTCGTACTGTATGTTTGTTGCATATGTTTTCAAAGGCAAAAGAAAGATGTGTATATAATTCTGTGCCCAGTCTGCCATTCTTATCACATTCTATTCACAATGCAAGCTTGCAGTGCAATAAAAAATAATATAAAATAAATAAATAAATACTGTGTGGGTGTGGATTAACTCACTGCAAGATATAGTTTAGTACCAAATCTTTCTATTTTTTTATTGTAAATGAACAATGAACAGTATGTACTGTTAAAAAAAATCAACACTTAAATTACAAATGAAACCTTTAAAAGAAACTCTCAAGGTCATGTTGACATTATGCAAACACAACACGCATACATAAGGGAACATAAGGGAGTTTTTTAGTCTGACTATATAGCTAGGGTTAAAATTAGGGGTTGGCTTAGTGTTACTTGCATGTAATTATGCATATTTAATTGTTATTATAATAGTAAGTACATGTATAACAAGGACACCTTAAAATAAAGTGTTACAAAAAAACAACCCTGCTCTTATGTGAGGGATGACGGATATATAATTCACTCCCAAAACTTTGCTGCTTGTACAGTGTGTATGACCGTAAGCAGAATAAAAAAACAACAACTTTTATTCAAATTCTGAACGGATTATATTTAGCTTAGAAAGTGCACAAATCCCTTCCTTTATAATCCCTAAAAAGTTATCACTTACTTCGGGTCATCACAATCACACAAAGTTCCTTTATATTCAATGAGCCTCTTATTTACACTGTTACAGTATGCAGAACATGCAGAACAAAATCCAGCGTTTAGCTGTGAGGGAATTATGACTCATTTGAACGGAATGGCCTATCAGAGGTGTTCAAGAATCAACAGTCTGTGATTGGCTACACTGCTCAACGCTTAAAAACATGTTGTAAATAGAAACGTTTGATGTTCTCCAGAGCTCAAACACAATTTGGCACTGGAACGTTTACCAAATCTGTCTCGCCAATATCCCATTATTACATCAGGGTATGTATCCTATTATTACTACTTTGGGTGCTTTTCTCTGCGTGAGACAATGGACGTGTGGCGTGAGAGTGTGAGAAAAGTGTCAACTGCATGAGTCTCATGCTGAATGTGTGAAAGTTGGCAGCCCTGCTCTTGTTAGAGTTAGCTATCATTCTAGCTAGCTATCTACTTATTGTTCTAGCTAGCTGTTGTTCTAGATTTTGTTCTAGCTTTTTATCAGGACATCATTCTAGCTATCCGTTGATCTATTTATTTAGCTGTTGTTTTAATGATCATACTAGGCACCTATAGTTCTATCTAGCTAGCTGTCTATATAGTTTATGTTTGGCTTTTTTTTTTTTTACTATTTTATAAAGATAGGAGGTGATGGGGAGGATAATAGGGGAACTAAACGTTGTGAGCCAGATTCAAACTCTAATTGCCCTTATAAGCACCACTGTAGCGTGTCAGTGAATGTGTTTATTGCTAAACCTCAGTTGTTTTCTTTTGATCTTGAGTTTTGAGATTTCTGGATTGTTATAAATCACTCAGACCTCAGATAACCGCTAACCTGAGGACTCATTTCACCGCGGTGGGAGATGCTTCTCTAATGGCTTTTTAATTTGCACCTCATCAGTCCTGCACTAGAGTTTTCCAGACGGAGAATGGATAGCGCTCACCTTATCATTGATTAGTCTTCCTCAGAGACTCTAAATGAGCCTGTCCATCAGAGGTGCTCATTTCTGTACAAAATAACACTTATTACCATAATGCCATCTCTGGATCATTATAAATCTGCCTCTGTGCTGCCTAACTGCCCTTTCAGCACACGTCTGCACTCATGCGTGTTATCGTGTACGTGGGTTTGTATGCAAACTTGGCCTTGATTTATCAAGCCTGAATTGCTGTGGATTGTGAATAAAGGACAACAGCTCTAATTGAAGCGAGCCAAATGCTGCGACACACAAACGTGCAAGCGTAGCCCATAAATCTTGATGGCCACTCCACCTCTCTGCCTGTACAATAGAATCATGAGTCATGCGGTGATGCAAATTAACTGATGGGCCACATAAATTGTTATGATGACAAATAAAAACGTCAACTTCAACACTTTGCCAGGTTGTGGCAGACGGCTGGAGTGAATCTAACAGTAGTGAGACACAAAAATGAAAGGTTATTGCTTTCATAGCTCAGGAATCTTATGGAATATTTTGTTATTAGTCATTTGATATGTCAACATGCCTCAGATGTTTCAGCTAAAATCCCTTAGGAAAATAAAAATTGTCATAAACGAGTCAACAGTTGAAATACAGTAACAGTGCTGAATGTAGATAGCAGCTTAAATCTTTTGCTCTTGTGAGAAATATTTCAGTTCATATTAAGATCTCTGACGTTTGATTGCAGACATTTTCTAGGCAAATTTGAGCACAGTTTGATACATTCTTGAGATCCAGGAGAGAGATTTTGTATTCTTTGTTGTTGTCTGTGACAGTTATAGTGTCCAAATTTAGTTGTGATTTCTGCCACAGTGTTTTAGAGAAGCACTTTATACTTGCATTAGTCTTGCAACTTAATCATAGAGGGGGAAAAAATCAAGTAAAATCTAGACAGGAGACATCAGCAAATGTCTCCATTCGCCCTCTATTTCTATCTAAAATCTGAGATATGTTTTTGTTGAGCATCATATTTGATACATCAGGCTTTTATGGCTTATGATATAGGAGAAAATGGAGGTCATACATGAGGATGAGCAAAAATATGCAATTTGGTGCAGTTGCTGATTTATATGACCACTTTATAACAGCGTACTTACATTAAAAATGCATGCACTGTAAATATCAGTTGTCACTCTGTATCTCCCAATAGATTTGGAGTTTAAAGGAATAATTCTGACATTATTTGCTTGTGTAATTTAAAACCGCATGCTTTGCATGGAACATCCCATGCAAAATAAATCAATCCTCTTGCAGTTCTTTGTTACACAACAGCAGTTCGTAATGATCAAATTGGACTTCAAAAAATGGGGAAATATGGCTCTTTCATGCTAATGCTCTTCATTTACTTTCATGCACTATATTCCAAGCCTTATGAGGTCAAATGAGCGTGTGCAAAGAAAACACTTATAATCTGCCCTCTAAATCTTTCTAGCCTGTGTGATCACAGCATTGTGTAGTTTCAGAAGACTCAGAATATAGTGCACGAGTCATATGGGCTACTTCTAGGGTGCTTTGAAGGTATATAGATTCTGATAGATGTAGAACATGTAAAGAGATGTGTAATGATTGAAATTCTTTTACTTTCCTTTGGGAAAGGATGGCAGAGGAATTCCAATAACAGAATGTGGCAAGAAAAAAATGCATGTGCAATCAGACCTCATTTGTACCTAGTTTATTTTTACATTATTCCAATTTGAATCAGATCCCAGAGGAGATTGCTTATATGTGCACACGGCATTTACACACCCACCCACAGCATTCACTCGTACTCCCATCAGGTAACATGGAAATGGGGAAAACTGTGGAGTGAAATGAGCATGTAGGTCACGCAACAATTTCCTTTTTGACGGCTGTGACGGCAGTATGCAAATGCACACCCAGAGGGGTCGTAGGGGTTTGGATCTGTATAATTGTCTCTATTACTAGCAGGAGAGCGACTTTTATATGTCAAATGTTGGTGATTGCAGAAAAAAAAAGACAAGCATCTGCAGGGAGGGACGGCGATATCTTCAGGCTACTGTTACATTCTCAGAGGGGAAATTTCAAGAAAAAGTTTAACTGCGCTTTTAAGTGCCCCTTTGTACATTATGAAAGAGGGCAAAATGTAGAACAGCTTGTTAGCTGTGAATAACCGAAATCAAGTTAAATAAGTTCCACAATTGCAGGCGTGCTGATAACTGAGGGAGAATTTTGACCTTTTTAAGATGTATATTCAAAGCTCTCTGCAGGAAAGACTCCTCTTTTACTTGCTGATTAGGCTCTGATTCTGTTTCTTCAATGCTGCTTGGATTTGAAAGCTGGCTATGTGTGGAAGGGAATACTAGCGTGCTGCATACTGTGCAGTATTCAGTGCATACTGCCAGCTAATAGCGAGTAAGAGTTTAATATAGTATGTGACATTGCATGTTTCAAGCAAGAGCATGCCCCCCCCCCACCATACGTTAGTCAATTGTAAGATTTTGGCCTAGTTGGCCACTTTTAAAGGGATAAATGAAAACTGTCAACATTTACTCACCCCCATACTGTATTTTTCCAAACCTGCAGTGTTGGGAAGTTTACTTGGGAAGGAAATGTAATAGCTTAATAGCTTACCTTATTTAAAATGTAATAAGTAGGGTCAATTACTATATTAAAGTAATTGATTGCATTTGATTACTTCTCTAAATTTCTAATGAATGTTTTCAAATGTTAATCATTTGGAAACATTTAAAGCAGGTAGGGCTAACCTTACAGAGGACTCAACACTGATTACGGTATTTTGTTTTTCAAAATCCTTCATCGCTTGAATTAGGATGATAAAAGTTTTTTTTTTTTTAAGCACAGCAAAAATCAGACTTTATCACCTCTTTCAGATCATTCTGAAGTTAAATACAGATTTAAAACCATAAAAAGAATTGCTTTAATAGTTATGATACTGTTTTTGAAATCAAATATTTGCATAGCTATGACAGGAAACACTGGCATCTAACAATGCTTGGGAAAAAACTGTTAATCTGATAAAAAACCCCAGCATATACACAAACCCAAATAGTACTTCCTATTGTCCTATTCCTATTTAATAATGTGTCCTAAACTCCTGAAACATTGGTGTCTCATATTTTAAATGCAATTTGGGAAAGAAATGAATCAAATCTGTATGTGTGTGAAAATATTCAGATGTAGGCCAATTTTTTTTATCGTTAACATTTTCATAAGTAACTAATTTAATTACACATTTTTTTTCAGTAACTGTAACAGATTACCCTTAAATTTATTTTGTAGCCTAATTAAATTACGTAGTTCTGTTATATGTAACTTTACTCCCCAACACTGCAAACCTATACGAGTTTCTTTCGTCTATTGAACACAAAAGAAGATATTTTGAAGAATGCTGGTACCCAAACTGTTGCTGGTCCCCATTGACATTTTATATTTGATTGTAATGTTTCAAGTCACCATTAAAGTGATAAGTTGTAGAATAGACTAATTTTGGTGTGTATAATAAACACTGTATGACCTTTTCCGTTCGCTCAACTAACTGATACACAAGGTAGAAAAACTAAAACTAAAGTTCTACATCACTATTATGTAATCTCAATGCTTAACTTAAAATTCACAAGTAAAGAACTGTATTGTTGTTGAGTTTATATAGAACATCCTGTATTACTTGATGGAAGCACAGGCTAAATTTAAGTTGATACCTCAAGTTTTTGAGATTTCTCAATGTCTGATGTTTTACAGAAACAGTATTCAACATAGTGTGCTCTTGTATACGGCACGTTTTGTTAAGTTTTGTTGTAGGCCAACTGGGTGATGTGTTTTATCTCTACAGGAGTAATTCAGCTACAATTTGGTCATAAAATCCTTATTTCGTCTGTGGAACACAAAAGCGCTTTGTCCTAGCTTGGCTTTTTCATGCAATTAAAGTTAATATGGACTCTTAAGGCCGGCTGAACTCAAAAATGACAGTAAAAACACCATGGAAGCCCGACCAAGCTGTTATATGATTTCAAATATTGCCAGTTTTAAGGGGGAAAGGAAAGGGGGAAGTGGTGTGTGGCCACGTATGGTGACCCATACTCGGAATTTGTCCTCTGCATTTAACCCATCCAAGTGCATGCACACAGTAGTCAACATAAACCCGGTTAATGGTGGGTTTATGGTGTTTTTTTTTTTAGACTTTTTCTGATTAGCATCCATCCCTTATCCCATATCTTTTATTGAAAGGAGCGTATCAGACATTCAGAAACAAGTTTTCCATTTGTGTTCAACAGAAGAAAGAAAACTAAAGGAGAAGAACTGCAAACATGAGAATTACCTTTTGGTTTAATTAGCCACTGGGTCGAGGGTTCAGGCAAATTCTTCCTTTCTTTGATGAAGTCTCGTCGCGGTGCGATATAAATAGCATTAACATCCTGCCGCACAGTTTGTTTTTAATCGGCACCTTTAATCCAAGATGGATTCTGCTCTGTGGTTCTCACTTTAATTTCCTCTCTCACTCCTTAGTGTTGAGAGAGAGAGGAGACCGCAAGGGCAGTAATGAAGCGATTGTGCCAATGGATTTCTCTAATAAGGGAGGACTTCCTCTGACCCCCTGAGCTCAACCGTCCCTTCAGCTCTACACCTCTGCTGTCACACTGTGAGTGTGTGTGTGTGTGCATATGCGCATATGCCGCAGCTCGAGAGGGCAGCCGCTTTCAGCAGATAGGGCGCTAAGTGTCTATCTTTAACTGATGGAGGAAAATGGAAGAAAAACTGAAATAGTTGCATTATGTCAGTAGGACAGGAGAAGCGAAAGTTACAGTGGGTAAATAAGAGAAACACTGGTGTTTGGTTGAACATCAGGTGCACCAAAATGAAAAAGGAAAAAAAAAAAAAAATTGTTTTCCAGTACAAATATCTAAACATTCTTGAATAAAGATGCATTCAGAAACAAAATGACTTTAGATGTTAATAAATCAGAATTAAGTGATTTCATGCTTAAAGCGAGAAAATGGATAACAATATATATATATATATATATATATATATATATTATTAAGATAATAATAATAATAATAATAATAACTGAATTCAAAGGGGAATTCTGTTGTTCTAAATAATGCCATATGCTCTTCTTTCTTTTTTATAAAATGTTCCCACTCTGGTCCATATCTAATGGTAGTGGATGGCAATCAGCATCAAGCAGTGTTGCCAAGCCCAGGGTTTTATTGCAAAATTGGGCTACTTTTGTTGCCGCAGGTTGTTTTTTAGTCTGCGGAATCTACCCCATCCCCTGGAATGCAGTTTTATTGGTGGGCAAAAACACATTTGTGTTAGTTTTGGTAAG
Organism: Tor tambroides; assembly: GCA_021397915.2. Taxonomy (NCBI): domain Eukaryota; kingdom Metazoa; phylum Chordata; class Actinopteri; order Cypriniformes; family Cyprinidae; genus Tor; species Tor tambroides. The sequence goes on along the minus strand of JAFVLL020012143.1, from coordinate 4,328 downwards.
TTTTGAATAGCAATTAGGCTAGTTTTGTTTCGCAAACCTGGCAAGCCTGGAATCGAGCTTAGATGCAAAAGCAAAAAAAAAAAAAAAAAAAAAGATTAAATAAAAAATAAAGATGGAGAAGTATCACAGAATGGTCCCATGCAAACACATGTTGTATATTTCAAGTCTTAGTGTATATGATAGTTTGGTGAAAAACTAACTGCAATTTTGTATTTAACGAAAATCCTGACCTTAGCTTAGCTGACGACTGCGTACTCATGAGACTCACCAAGGAAAAACACACAAGTTGTGAAAAATTCAGATTAATAAAAAAAACTGAAAAAAAATAAAATCCATGTACTTTCTTCTCTTAAGTAAATACATCTGTTGTGTTCGTTGCAGCAACAACTTATCGTGTTTGCCTTGCAATTGTCATTCTTACTGTCAACTGGAATTCTGGTCTGAAGATATCTGGAGATATTCAACATATTAGTGAAGAAAGTACATGGATACTTTTTGAGATTTCTGTTGTATTTCATGTTGTGCTTCTACAACCCGAATTCCGGAAATGTTGGGACATTTTTTAAAATTTGAACAAAATGAAAACTAAAAGACTTTCAAATCACATGAGCCAATATTTTATTCACAATAGAACATAGATAACATAACAAATGTTTTAACTGAGAAATTTTACAATTTTATGCACAAAATGAGCTCATTTCAAATTTGATGCCTTCTACAGGTCTCAAACTAGTTGGGATAGGGGCATGTTTACCATGGAGTAGCATCTCCTCTTCTTTTCAGAACAGTTTGAAGACATCTGGGCATCGAGGTTATGAGTTTCTGGAGTTTTGGTGTTGGAATTTGGTCCCATTCTTGCCTGATATAGGTTTCCAGCTGCTGAAAAGTTCATGGTCGTCTTTGACATATTTTTTGTTTAATGATGTGCCAAATGTTCTCTATAGGGGAAGGATCTGGACTGCAGACAGGCCAATTCAGCACCCAGACTCTTCTACTACAAAGCCATGCTGTTGTAATAGCTGCAGTATGTGATTTTGCATTGTCCTGCTGAAACACACAAGGCCTTCCCTGAAACAGACGTCATCTGGAGGGGAGCATATGTTGCTCTAAAACCTTTATATACCTTTCAGCATTCATAGTGGCTTCCAAAACATGCAAGCTGCCCATACCGTATGCACTTATGCACCCCATACCATCAGAGATGCTGGCTTTTGAACTGAACGCTGATAACACACTGGAAGGTCTCCTTCCTCTTTAGCCCGGAGGACACGGCGTCTGTGATTTCCAACAAGAGTGTCAAATTTGGATTCATCTGACCATAGAACACTTGTCCACTTTGAAACAGTCCATTTTAAATGAGCCTTGGCCCACAGGACACGATGGCACTTCTGGACCATGTTCACATGTGACTTCGTTTTTGCATAATAGAGCTTTAGCTGGCATCTGCAGATGGCACAGCGGATTGTGTATACCGACAGTGGTTTCTGGAAGTATTCCTGGGCCCATGTAGTAATGTCAATGACAGAATCATGTTGATGAGTGATGCGGTGTCATCTGAGGGCCCGAAGACCACGGGCATCCAAAAAGGTCTTCGGCCTTGTTCCTTATGCACAGAGATTTCTCCAGTTTCTCTGAAACTTTTGATGATGTTATGTACTGTAGATGATGAGATTTGCAAAGCCATTGCAATATGACGTTGAGGAACATTGTTTTTAAAGTATTCCGCAATTTTTTTACGCATTCTTTCACAGATTGGAGAGCTTCTGCCCATCTTTACTTCTGAGAGACTCTGCCTCTCTAAGACATCCCTTTTATGTTACAGACCTGATGTCAATTAACTTAATTAGTTGCTAGATGTTCTCCCAGCTGAATCTTTTCAAAATTTCTTGCTTTTTCAGCCCTTCGTTGTCCCCATGCCAACTTTTTCGAGACCTGTAGCAGGCATCAAATTTGAAATGAGCTCATTTAGTGGATAAAAGTGTAAAATTTCTCCATTTAAACATTTGTTATGTTATCTATGTTCTATTGTGAATAAAATATTGGCTCATGTGGTTTGAAAGTCTTTTAGTTTCCATTTTATTCAAATTTAAAAAACGTCCCAACATTTCTGGAATTTGCGTTGTATTAATATTGATTCTTACAGCTTGTGTGTTTGTCTTGAGTGAGTTGGAGTGAACTGCGGCACTAATAGAGTCTCATGAACACACATTCATTTACAGAGACCAAAGGTCAAGATTTTCGTTTAATAATTCATTAATTTTCAGTTTGTTTATCATTATACCCCATCCTATACACCCAGAACACATGAAATTTATGGCATGGGACCATTCTTTGATACACTTCTTTTTTTGCTTCTTTTTTAAAACGCTTGATGCTGATCGCTATCCACTAGGGCTGGATATTGACACAAATTTTACAATTCGATTTGATTTGGATTCACATGCTTGTGATTTGATTTTGATTTTACATGTATATAGCTTTTTTGGATATAACAGGTATAGGGCGTGGCAAATTTTCTCAAGGAAAAAAAAATCTCTCAAATAATGTTGAGTAATGAGAGTTGTACTCTTTCTTTTAGCATACCTTCAGATGTTCGTTCATGTTTATTTCGTACTATAACTGCCATTAAAGCAGAGGAGATGACTACTTCATTTCCTTGTCTTGACCTGAGGCACTACAGTGATCCGTCACTCCACATTAAACGGCACCAAAATGGTATTTATTGTTTGAATATTGTAATAAAATAGACAGAATTTGGACAGAATGGACTGAATCAAAAGTAACAAAGCACAAAGCTAGTAAATAATGAACTGATTTTCATTTTTGGGTGAACTGTCCCTTTTAGTCATTTTGCTTTTCCAAGTAGGCTACATTCTTTTATTTTCATTTTCTTTTGTTATGTTTAGATGTTGTACTGGAAAACAAGACAGAAGTACAAGTATCAAAGTCTTTTTTTTCAGTGCAGTTCCTCTGAAAGAAAAAGTTGTCTGATTCAATGAACATATATTGATAAAGTTTTTCAGAGTTGCATTCCAAGTTGCATCACACATCTGAAAGATGCTCTGAGTTTTATTTGAGACAGTTGGTGGCAAGTGAACTAGATATCCTCAAAGCAGAACTACTCTTTTTTTTTTTTTTTTTTTCTGGGTTATGCCTGTGAAATAATCACTACTTTTAGACAGATGAAAAATTCTAATTGCAATGTCTGCACACATTTCTGGAAATGTCTGTGTTTTCTTTATAAGCACTCACAGACTGGCACTGCTGTGCAATTACAGTGTTTAAATGATTGGTCTATTACACTATTTCAGATAAAACACCCCTAATCAGCATGCATAAACAAAATGAACTCTTGTTTGTAGCTTTTACGGTCAGACAGTCTCTTCCCAAGTTTGTGGTTCCTGGACAGAATAACCTCTAATGTGATACAGACAAGTCTACATGTGACTAGGTGAAATTTGATAGTACAGAAGTAAAAAGTCTCAGTATATGACAGATGGAGGAAGGGTTGAAAAATGACATCAGAGGCATGTTAGTTTTGCTAACAAATGTTCAGAAGTTTGAGGTCAGTAAGAAAAATTAACACAAAACATCAGCAAGGATGCTTTAAGTTGATCAAAAATGACAGTAAATACTTTGAAATTGTTAAAAAAATTATTTAAAGGTGCCATAGAATGGAAAACTGTATTTACCTTGGCATAGCTGAATAATAAGAGTTCTGTACATGGAAGTTACATACCATGAGCCTCAAACACCAATGTTTCCTCCCTCTTATATAAATCTCGTGCAAGCAAAAGACCACTGAAAAATAGGTGAATCGGAACATAACACCGACTGTGACGTAAGAGTCAGGATCACTAATAGTTACGCCCCCAACATTTGGATATACCCGCCCATGTTCTAGGCCAGCCCGACCTGGGTTGGTGTCTGTATTCAGAAAGGTACGGAAAACAAATAACGTGAGCCACTAAAGGGACATGGTTAGCTTCTTGCTAGCGGTAGCCTGTTACATTACAGTGCATAAAATTTCACTTACCACATAAACAGAGTAAGGAGAGATGACTGAGGATGATGGCGAATGATTTACAGATCCAGAGCACCACTGACAAGCATCTGATCTTGTAAAATGTGTGGAAAGTACTGCCGCTGTAGTTTACATAGAGCACAAGCGATCGCAAATCGCGAAAGTGAAAGTAAAACGCGATCGTGCATTCAAAGCGGCTCCCTGATGCCCGCATTTTATATACAGTATAATTACCCAACGATATAACTGCGAGAGAAAGTACTGAAATATATATTTTCCCTGTGTTTCCTTCCTGCTGTGTGAG
>JAFVLL020012142.1:0-11665 GCA_021397915.2 Tor tambroides | reverse complement strand
GCGCTGTTGGATATGCTGAGGAATTGAGATAAATCAGGAAGATTACTTACAAAGCAGTCTTTTGTGGTAGAGGTGATGGTTCTACCATACTTGTAACAAGGAGTAGAATTTACAGTTTTAGCTATATGGAGTTTACACAAGACTAGATAATGGTCTGAGATATCATCGCTTTGCTGCAGAATTTCAACACCACTAACATCAATTCCATGTGACAGTATTAAATCTAGAGTATGATTTCGACAATGAGTAGGTCCTGAAACGTGTTGTCTAACCCCAATAGAGTTCAGAATGTCTATGAATGCTGATCCTAATGCATCTTTTTCATTATCGACATGGATATTAAAATCACCAACAATTAAGACTTTATCTGCAGCCAGTACTAACACATATGCATGTATAACTCAAGTGCATGAAAGAGTAAAGAACACTCTGAAGTGTAATAAAATCACAATAACATTCTGCAGTGCAGTTTGTGTGTGTGTGTGTGTGCGCAGACAAACAGCATCATGTTGATGTGACACACACAATCACACACACTGTATAAATGCTCTTCTGTTCTCATCATCATTTGAGGAGAAATTCCTACAAAACCAGTTTCCTCTGTTTGTTTGTGTGAAAAGTGTGTGTGTGTGTGTGGCCCACATGATATGTGTGTAAACAACATACACACACATCAGCCCTCATTAGTGTGTGAAGACAATCCTCTGTTTCAGTTCTTACACACACACACACACACACACACACAAGTGGCTGGAGAACAATGAATGTTTGATATGAGTGTGTGTGTGTGTGTGTGTGTGTCACTCACATTCAGCTGATGGAATGTTTCGTTTCTCAGTGAGCAGAAAATCTTTCACCTTCATTTAATTTTTCATTTTACACACAGACATTCAGTGTGAAACCTGGTTTAGATGTTGATCCAGACTGACAGCTCACAAACACATTTAATGTCTCTCTCTGTGTGTGTGTGTGTGTGTGTGTGTGTGTGTGTGTCAGCATCCATAATGCCGTGATCGCTGTGTTCCAGCGGAGGGATCTGGGAGAGAATGAGCTGTATGTGCTGAATGAAGGCGTCAGGTGAGTGAGCTTAACTAGTCCTGCTGGTTATGGCCAATGTGAACGAAATTGTTGGTAAATCAACAGCCTGATGACTAGAGCAGCTTTAAATAGCATACAGTCGCATCATGACGAGTCTGAAATATGAACACAAACCAGCAATCATCTGAATGACCGAATGCTTCAACACAAGAGAGACGTGGGTTCGGTCTCATCTCTCAGTCGCCCTCATGGTTGACTAGACTTTATTTACTCATGCAAAACCCCCTGAAGCACAGACACTTTGACTGATGGTGGTGTTCTCACTGGACTCTCTAGTATTAGTGTTCAGACTAGAAATTTCCTTTCATTTCCAATACTCAATAAAGAATTATTAGTACTAATGCTTCATCAAATTCATCAATGATGCAGAATAAAGAAACATGTTTAAAAGTGCTAATGACTTTTATATATTTATGGGGGTTTTTCAGATGTGAGCAGCATCAGTGTGTGAATACAGACTTCTACCTTTCAATCTGAGTGACTCTGTCTCTGTCTGTCTCTAGGCAGCTCCTGAAGACTGAGTTGGGCTCCTTCTTCACAGAGTATCTGCAGGTGATCAGTTGAGTCTCAGATCAATAATCAATACTGAATGAAGCAGCTGTAAAATAAGTTTGATTGTGATTGTGTCGCAGAATCAGCTGCTGACGAAGGGAATGGTGATTCTGAGAGAGAAGATTTGCTTTTATGAAGGTAAGTTGCCATCTGAATCATTTCTGATGGTTTTGAAGAGTTTCCTTAGCATTAAAAGGACGTGTTTAATGCTGATGTGACCTTCAGAAGTCACTTCTGAATGTCCTTCATTGATCATGTGTCTCAAATGCTGCAGGATCGTTTCTCTTCACTAATGTGACCCAGTGTGTTTGAATCAGCTGGTGTTTTGCTGAATTTTAGTGGATGTTTGAAGTCAGTTCTGCTCTCTCTGTGTGTGTGTGTTCTGTGTTTGTTTTTGTGCGTGTGTGCGCGTGTGTGTGTGTGTGTGTGCAGGTCAGAAGCTGCTGGATTCTCTGGCAGAAACGTGGGACTTCTTCTTCTGTGATGTTTTGTCCACGCTGCAGGCCATCTTCTATCCTGTCCAGGTGCTTCACTCAACACTCCAATACTCTTATTTTACTGATGGAGCAGATTTATTTGCTCTGAACTTGTGAGAGTGTGTGAAGGATGAACTGCTGGTGTATTTGAGACTGTGTGTGTGAGTGTACCTGGTATTCATCACGGTATGGGGCCCAAATGTCCCGACAAGGATAGTAATAGGAGTAAAAAAAAATTTTCCTTGCTGGGGCATTTTTTAGGTCCCCATGAGGAAACAAGCTTATAAATCATACAGGTGTAGGGCGATAGAATATACAGTTTATACAGTATAAAATCCATTACGCCTATGGAATGTCCCCATAAAACGTGTGTGTGTGTGTGTGTGTGTTCAGGGGAAGGAGCCGTCTGTCCGTCAGCTGGCTCTGCTGCACTTCAGGAACATAATCACTCTCAACATTAAGCTGGACGATGCTCTGACGCGACCCCGAGCTCGTGTGCCTCCCTCCATCATTCAGATGCTGCTCATCCTGCAGGTGTGTGTGAGAGAGTGTGTGTGAGAGAGTGTGTGTGAGAGAGTGTGTGTGAGAAAGAGTGTGTGAGTGTGTGTGAGTGAGTGTGTGTGAGAGAGTGAGTGTGTGTGAGTGAGAGTGTGTGTGTGAGAGAGTGAGTGTGAGAGTGTGAGTGTGTGTGTGTGAGAGAGAGTGTGTGTGTGAGTGTGTGTGAGTGTGTGAGTGTGTGAGAGAGTGTGTGTGTGTGTGTGTGTGAGAGAGTATGTGTATGTGTGCGAGAGTGTGTGATTGTGTGTGAGAGAGTATGTGTGAGAAACTTTCATAATGCTCTAGATTTCCTGAGTTGATGCAGAGCTGAAACTGTCAGTTTTCCTGTGAGTTTCCAGTGGGTTTCTGTATTACGCGTCTTAAACTCACAGGACGTACAACACAAGACAAATGGGTGTGTAAACGTGTGTGAACTGAGTTTTATTTCCAAACAAATGTGTGTCATAATGTGTTTGTAAGACGTGTGTATATTTGTGGTTTTCTGCGCTTGCATCATCTCTGACCTTCAGACACTATGAGTGAAATATATTCACACCCTACTCATACTTCACAAGGTGTGTGTGTGTGTGTGAGTTTCTGTTTTGTTTGTGGTTTTATTTCCTGTGTGGAAATATGCATGCTGCATTTTAAAGGACTCATCATATTTTTGTTTTATTGTTTAGTTTTTTCACATCTGTCACAGTGATCTCTGGTCTTAAAGTCTGAATTTGCCCTTTTACACTTAAAAGGTCTTAAATCAGAGCAGAAAGTTTCATAAAGTCATAACATTAAATGCTGCATGCACTGCAAAAATGAATCTCTTCCTCAGTGATTTTGTCTTGTTTTCCAGTACAAATATGTAAATATCCTTAAATCAAGATAGATTTATTGGAGAAGCAAAATGGAGACATGAAGTCTTGTTTTTTTGAGAAGTGAGTTTGATTAAAAGGAACAAATATTTGTAATTTTTTTTTTAAAATTGGTTTTAAATCTGGCCTTATCGGCAGATATTTGTACATCTCACACCATTTTGCTTCTCGGTGTATCTTGATTTATGAATCTTTGGACTTTTGCACCAGAAAACAAGACAAATTTACTAAGAAAGAACATCTTTTTTTTGTATTGTGATCAGAACATACAGTAAAAGTTATTTCCATATTATAGTTGAGCTATTTTTTTGTTTTGTAAAATGAATTAGAAAGAAACGGCGATCGTATTTTCAAAGTTTGAAGTGTTGTTTAATGCAACTCGTGTTTTCCTTAGACTTTTACATACTGACATTGTGTTCCCTTAAATTTATTCCTTAAGATTTTCATCTTAAAATGGTCTTAAACTCTTAACCTTCATCAAACCTGTGGAAACCCTGTGCATGTTTTGTGGGAGAAAGCGTGATAGACGTGCTTGTAGAAGTCAGAGAAAGTGGTGAAGTGTCAGTTCACGATGTGATGATTCATTCTGCTGATAGGCTGGTAATGATGGGGTGGTTTGCGTGAGTGCAGGATCGTTGTATTGAGGCTGAGGTTGATGTGATCATGTTCTGTGTGTCTCAGGGGGTTCATGAGTCTAAAGGAGTGAGCAGTGATTACCTGAAGCTGGAGTCTCTGGTGCAGAAGGTGGTTTCTCCGTATCTGGGGACTCGTGGCCTGTTCTCCGGCGACGGCTCCGTCTCGCAGAGCTCCTGCGTTCTGGGTGAGCAGCGGCACTATGAAATACCTTTCATTTTGTCCCAAATTCCATTTAATTTTTTTATTTATTTTTTTTTTTTTTAATTTTTCTGGATTGTGATTTTTCTGTTTTATTTTTTTCTAGACTCTGTTTTAATGGTTAAACTAAATTTTATTAATCAAAAAGCATATCTAATTAATTAAAATCATTTAATGTAGATAATTTTACAGCAGTTTATTAAAAGTTTAACAAATTATAAATATAATTTGGCCCTATTTTTTTTTTTTTAACCAAATTCTGTGTTTTCCATTAATTTTCTGGATTCCATTTTAATGGTTTCTTTTAATTTTAATAATCAAAAGCATCTCTAAATAATTTATTTTATAAAAAACTATTTTTTTGTGTTTTTACATTGTTTTGGTAAATAAATTCTAGTAATTTTTTCTGGTAAATATTTCTTAAAGATGATGTTTTAATAATTTAATTAGTAGTAGTAGTACTATAAATATATTTCTGTCACAGTTTCTTCACGTTAAACCGAACTTTTATTTTGACGGGTTGTCTGTTTATATGATATGATGATAGTTTTTCTCAAAAGAAACGGTAAAATGCTATTCTACACTTATTTACTACCATACCTTATATTTTATTACTCTTTTTTTTTTTTTTTTTTTTTTTTTTTAGATCCGTAAAATAGGCAGCTGAACTTCACGCGCCTGCCTCAACATCTCTCACTGTTTACAGCCATGGGACACCGCGACTGATGCCCGTGATTTTTACCCTGACTGTGAACTGTCGTCTGGGGCAGGCAGTGAAAGAAGCAGCGTTTTCTGTATGATAACGGTCATCAATCGGAGTGTAAACAGTGATGAATCTTGAGGCAGGTGCGACACTTGTAGGTGCCACGGAACGCGCGCTGTTTTACAGATTAAAAATAAAAGAGTAATAAAATATAAGGTATGGTAGTAAATAAGTGTAGAATAGCACTGTCTGTTTGCTTATGTGCATCAATCCGAGTGTAAACGGTGAGAGATGTTGAGGCAGGTGAAAAGCGTTTGGTTAATGGTGAATATTGTCCTATCGTGCGTCCTGTTGCCGAGCCCGCCCTGATGTGATGATTGACAGCTAGGGGGCGTGCTCCGCTCGGAATGCATTTTCAAATCCACAGTGACTTAAACTATATTCATCGCGGGGTATTTAATGAAAATGCAATTGAAACGTCATATATGTAAGTGTCAATGCATTTAAGAAAAATAAAAGACATTTAAATCACCGTTTTGCTACCCTTTTCCTGCACCTTTGGCTAAGAATGCATTTTGAAACTCTCGTTGCATTTTGCTACAACTATCCCGCGGTCTCGCAACGAAAATGCAATCCCAAGTGTCCTACCCCTAAGTCTAAATGCATTTAGGAAAAACAGCATTTAAATGATAATTTTGCTACAGTTTTTGCTTGGACATGTTAAACATATCTAATCAATTTGGGTAATACATTTTCATTTCCATTCTGCAGCTTATAAAGCTTTAAAATGTTTTTTATTTGCATATTAAAACTAGTGTAGAAAATGACATTTAAATTATATCAAATTTTCATATTTTGCACTGAATGTTGCACATATGAATGTGAAAATGTAAATTTAAATACAGAAATACATTGCCATTTTGCATATTACATTTCAAATTGAATTCAGCTACACATATGCTTCCATACCCTTGTGGCCTCAGGAGAGAAGCCAAAAGCCCCCCCCCCCACGAGAATTATGCCTTTTAATTGATATTTATGAACAAAATTCGAATCGAGTTTTTCAGCCATTTTGACGCCCTACTCCTGACCCATCGTTTGTTTGCTGTTCTCAGAGAAGCGTCTCCTGCGCAGATGGCCGCGCTCCAGAGACTCGCCCGCTAAGAACCCAGTGGTGCGGTCCTTAAGCTACAACATCCCCATGCTAACACCAGTGGCCGAATACGACCCCGAGAGCGCCGCCTCGGCCGGAGCGGGAGTCAGACGCCACTCCGTCTGCCAGATGACCTCCTGCGCAGAAGAGCCTGCCTTCAGCCTGCTCACAGACGTCTGCGAGGACCCTTCCCCGGTCGCCCCTGAGCTGGCCTCCTCCTCCAGCCCCGAGACCATCGTGGACCAGATTCTGGAGTCTCTGGACTCAGACACCGAGGGGATATTCATCGACTTCCGCCGGCAGCGCTCCAGCTCTTCTGACTTCAGCCGGGAGAGCCAGAGCGCAGCGTGACCTTTGACCTGACGACACGCACCTGCAGAGTTTAGAATGATGGGAGTTTGTTTCTCGATCGTGAGTGTCCAGAATATCAGACATACTACTCTACAGACTGTGTGAACTGCACCATTGGACAGTAATGACAGAGCTCTTTTGCTTGATTTACTTAAGTGTGCAAAGCAACTGTTTCCAAGGCCTCCAAAGTTCACTCTTCAAATTTCAACACCAGTGCAAGTCAAGTCACTTTTATTTATATAGTGCTTTTAACAATACAAAGCACAATCTAATAGACAAACTCCATTAATGATTTCAACTATTTAAAAAGTTCATTTTAGTGCAATTGAATAATCATAATTTAATCAAATAATCAAGTATTTTTCCATAAATTATTGCTTTAGAAAAGAGAAAATAAGAAGCGCATGACAAGCGAAAACGAGGACGAGAGTGTTATTAAAGCTGCTAAAGTTATTCAGACGAGAGTAGGGATTTTCTCCTCCTCTTGAAGTTTTATTATTAATAACGTAACATTCAGTAGGAGCTAATAATGCAGGGATGTGTTGAGAGAGTCAAGTGAGAAAGACTAGCAGAGATTTCTGTGCACATTTGTGCCATTTCAAGGTGTTTAGTTCATTCTGAACGCTGGAGTTTTGTTTCATAAATACTTCATCTTGTTTTGTTGTTTTTAATGAAAGACTCTCATGGAACAAGGTACAGATTTCTTTGTGATTGCTTTATAAATGCAGATTTTTTTTAAAGACTTTTGTTTAGAAACCATTGGAGCTGCAATCATTAGTAAGTGAACAAAATTATTGTTATATGCAGTGTGATTTTTAGTTTGTAAATAAAAGTTTTCACAATCATGTTTTGAGCAAGGACCCTGCTTTCACAGATTTTACTGACCAGATTAATATTTTTGTTGTAATTCTAATTTGAAGTAAAATTATTTTACTGGTGATTAAATAAGTTTGTCCTTATTTAGTGCTACGTTTTCATGTGATGTGATGTGATGTATTTTTGAAAGCTGTGTCTGGATCTGCTCCTGATGAAGTTTTGGTCCCTCTTTATTTTAGATTGTGTTTAAGATCTGCTGCGTGAACCGAAATTATCTTCAGAAGCGGTGAATTAAAGCTGGATCAGCTGAGATTCTGCTCAGGTCAGTCCAGCCTCGACAAACACAGCTGCAGATTCCTGATGATTACGAATCAAACAGACGGTCATTCACTCACACTGACCAGTCAGCGATCCTGACCGCTGTGAGGTTTCTGTGCTCGGTAGAGATTATTATATGCTGTATTAAGCCCACTGATTCATGAGCGGGTGACCGTGAACAATGGCTGCTCTATTAGCGTCTCCCTTCAGGCCCAAATGTGATCTACACGGATGTTTTGACTATAGATACATTTAGTTTATGGGTATATGATGCAGAATCATTTGTACTGTCAGTACATCATAAATAGACCACTGCATCAGTTTACTCCTTACCTGACTGTAAACTGGTGATGCTGTTTTAATCCAATTCTGTGCAAAGCAACTGTCTTGTGTTTCCGAGATGACAAAGGACTCCAAAGTTCACTCTTCTAATTTCAATACCAATGCACAATCTAATGGACAAAATTCATTAATTTAAAAAGTTCATTATTGATGCAATTGAATAAGAATAAATAATCTTCTCAAAGTATTGCTTTAGAAAGGCATCATCCAGTGTAGACAGTGTTTGTTAGTGAATGAAGCACCTGATCAGCTAAAGAAAAGTTAAGAGTGCTGCAAACACTGTTCATGAGAGATTTATTTTGTACAGTGTGTTGAAATATAAGTGTCACCACCACAAGAGTCTCGTGAAGCTGGTCATACCTTCATCTGAGAAACGAAACGTCTCACATTCATATACGGAAACTAGAAACAAGATTCTCTCTGAAGAGCGAACGAGACATTGTTTCTCCATTTCTCTTTTTCTTTAAATAGTGTTTCTTTGTAACAGAACAGAAATATGAGTCTATATGAATCAAACCCAAAACAGACACAAACAAAATCACAAAAAAAAAAAGTAACACTGTCAGTTTCCTTTACAAAGAAGAGTTCAGAGAGTCAAATACATTCATCTCCAGCAAAAAAGACAAAGAAAAGAGAAAAACACTTTGGTCGTTACGCCGTCTGCCCTGTCACGTACAAAACACAAAACAAGACTGAAATGCTGACTGTAACATGTAACATTTTCTGCTTTAAAGTGCACATTTTGAGGCTTTCCTAACTGACACACAGAAACTGATGGAGTGGGTCACAGACGACGTGAAGCGCCTGAATCAGTGTGTGATCAGACACACCAGTGCTCATCTGAACTCACTGACACTTATTGCTGAGAATAAAAACAAAGCTGAAAAACCGCTGAGGAAACTCACACGCGTGTAAAAACGGCAGTTCCAGTTGTGTGTGTTTCAGTTTCATCCGTTCCACAATGATCATCACGTCATGATGGGTCTTTTCTCTTAGTTTCAGTAACTCAGCAGTCGTAAAGATCACAGATCAGACTGCAGATTCAACTCCTGCACGACTGCAGCGCTGGGTCAGCTTTCCTATGAGAACGTCACATCATGAGCTAAAATAATACTTAAAACAATTGTAACAGCTAAAACAAATACTTCAGAATAAAAAAAACACTGAAAGGGTAAAATAAATAGCTGAATTGCACAAGCACTCTGATATGACCCAACAACAGGTCAAGAGTTCATTGTCAGGAAGCCCCTGTGGAGGGCACGCGGCGCTGAGATTCCCCGTCATGATTTGATCTTCCACAGCTGTGGATCAAACACACACACACTGTGAACGCAGCACCAGCAATACAGTATAAGGCCGTGTTTACACTGCATGATTCAAGTGACCCAATGACATTTTTTCCTCCCATGTGGCACAGATCGGATATGGCCCACGGCCGTGTAAGCAGGAAAAAATAAATAAATAAATCACATGGATTCTGATATTCTCCGATCGGTTTCAGGTTTCATTCATATGTGGAAATAAATCAGATATGAATCGGATCCACGCATTTGTGCCTGCCGTGTAAGCGGACAGCTCGGATATTTCCCTGTAAATGCGACGCTACGACATTGAAAAGTGAGTTTAAAACATGTCGCGGTACAGACATACCTGTAACAAATGAAACAGCTCTAGCTGAGTAGCAGAGTATTAATTTCATTCGTTTGTGTTACACAAAAGACAATCTGACGCTGAAGACGCTGCTCAGACGAGCGCTTCAGTCCCGTTCGTTCCACTGAAACTTGATTTTCTCCTCTTTAGTGCACTGCGGTCAAAACTGATTATTTTTATTTCTGTCTTTTTAGCAAGGTTTGTACAGCACAGTGGTCAACTACTGTTGTTTTTATTGTGCTTTATAAATAAATTTTGATTTGATTTTTGATCGAAACTACAAAATAAAATGCGCACAAACACGTCCCTGGCCTTGATATACAATCACTGATTAACGCGTCGAGTAAAAAACACCGAAGATGTGACACGCTTAACAACATCTATCGTATTATTCCACTCGCAAGCTTTCAGCAGAGCCGCGTGTCCAGAAGAATTTGTACTATACAATTATTTTGATGTATAAATTTAACTATTGCATTAAAAATGTTTCTATATGAATTCCATGTCAATAAATTAAACTCAATGTACTATTCAGATTGATTCGTGATGTCATATATGCTATTTTTGGTTTGTTTCACCAAGTGCAGTGTAAAATTCACACGTCGGATACGGGTCACTTTTAAAAGAAATGTAAGCACGTCGTCCAAAAAAATCGGCTGTAGTCTCAAAATCAGAATTGGTCATCAAGACCTGCAGTGAAAAGCAGCCTAAGAGATGCACAGATATCCAGTGATTCTGACCTTCAGGTTGAAGCCCAGCAGGTCGCTGATGACCCCCGACACGGCCGACAGAATCACCACCTGAGTGATGTTATACAGCAGAGGATTCATGGTCAGACCGTACAGACGGAACGGAGCGTCCAACTCCTGCGGGACAGACACTCGGTCAGCGCTTCAGAGTCTCACACGATCATTCGTGTGTGCTAGGGCTGTCAAATTAAAATTCGAATTTCCAATATTCCTCGAATTTAAACTAAAAATCCACATTTGAATGCAAAACTGTTGCATTGTAATTGTAGGTGTGCGTCAGGCAGCCTTATCAGAAATGCAATGAGGATGTAAGTGTCGTTGGTTTTTAGTGTTTTTGTGAGTCTATCCAGCTGAAGTCACTAGATGCGGCGCTGCTGCGTTTCTCATTCAAAATATTGCAGAAAAAGAGAACATCAATGCGGAGAAGATCTTGTTTACGTCAAAACTGAAACCAAGCCGTTCACACAGAACATATATTTATTGTATTTTCTAGAGGGACATCTATCACCGCTGCATGTCTCACAAAAGAGAGCGCATGTTCAGAAAGACGTAAAATTAATGCAAGTTCAACTTTTAAAAAAACATGTCTCGACTTTATGGCATTTTTTTTCCATCCCACTGCATCTCATGTTTTTAAATGAAAAAAAGTACTCTGTGTGACTGGCTTCCCTTTGTTTTAAACTATGCATATGATGCTGTTTTGTTTATAATTGTTTAAGCAACTTAATTATATTTGGTTTATAAACATTGTGCACTTTTTCACAGATATTCACGTTATTTATTTCTTTAATAAACGTGCATTAGTAATATTTTGCTTGATGTGCCCTCTTGTGACCTCAGGAGAGAAACCAAAAGCTTTTTTTCACCCTAACCTTTTAAATTCAAATATAATTCATTTATATATAATATTTAAGTGCAAAATTCGAATTTAGTTTTTCAGCCTTTTTGACAGCCCTAGTGTGTGTGTGTGTGTGTGTGTGTGTTCTGATACCTTCAGTAATTTGGTGGCCAGTTTGAGGACGTTGTTGACCAGAGTAAGTTCTTCTTTCTTATTTGGTTTCTTTTCCATTTTCAAGTACAAGTTAATCTGAAATAGAAACACATCAGATGAGACTCTGGGATGTGTGTGTCTTAACAGTATCTCGTGAGTGTGTGTGTGTGCGTGAGTGAGTGAGTGTGTGTGTGCGTGAGTGAGTGAGTGTGTGCGTGAGTGAGTG
>JAFVLL020012138.1:0-44724 GCA_021397915.2 Tor tambroides | reverse complement strand
GCACTCTCTCTCCCTTTGCCCCGGTTCCCCGGGAACAGATGCCAGGAGTGTGGCATGCGCGTGTGCTGGGGGAGTGGGTTAATTGGGGTAGTAGTGGGGGTTAATTTCAATTAAAATTTCAACTAATGGAGGTCAGGCAAGTGTCTGCAAACACCTGATTAAAACAAATGGTCCTGCCAGTCAAAACTTTATCTTGGTCACCCCCCGGCGGAGCGTCCCAGCAAGGTGGATGCAGGAGGAAGAGATGACTAATGTCGAACGAATGGGGGGGCACTTGTTAGCGTAGCATCTGCTGGTAGCAACTCCGAAAGAGAGAAAGAGAGCGATAATGTGTATGTGTGTGAGAGGAAGAGATGAGTTTGCAGGGGGGACACGCTCTCATCGCTATCTGATCGTAGGCTTGCTGTGCTGACTGCTGCCGCCATGCTTCTCCATGCGTGCCACAGCAGCTCCTAACATCTGGCAGGGCCCTGGAGGTGTGCACCCGGCCTGGCACCCTGCCGATGCTAAATATGGCGCGGAGTTAACGCAGAGCTCCCTAATCACTTAGCCACTGTCTGGCAGCTCTGCCACCACTGCTTCTTACTCAACTACAGACATCTGTGGCACCGCCAGCCATTCTCTCACTCTCTTTTACTGTGTCTTCGTTCTGTACACTTGCACTTTTGCCTGGGATAGATTAGGTGTGTTGTGTTCAAAATTTGGTTGTTAATACATAAGTAGAGATAAAATGAGAACAATTATGTGTCTTGTCTATGTTGTTAATCAAATATTATTTCATAAAACAACTTTAAGCATGTTTTTAATTTATATATTAAAATGATTTTGGCTGTTTTAAATAATGTGAGGATGATAAAACTTTCCTAATATCAAAATGCCCCATTAAGAAAACTTTTTGAAGCAGTTTGGTTAGTTTTATGAGAAATAAAAAGATTGGTGCAAGTGAAACTATGCTATGGTTGTTAATACATACAGTACATAAAATGAGATCAATAATGTGTCTTATCTATGCTGTTATTCAAAAATACATTTTTAAAATAGATTTAAAAAACAGATAAAATAAAACAATATCAGGGTAATAGAATTTTCCTAATATCCTAATGCCTCATTAAAGGAATCCTTAAAAGAAAAGAATTTAATCTGTTGGGCATTATTGTCTATTAATAACAAAATATTAGTTTTATGAGAAACAGAAAGTTTGGTGCAAGTGAATGGTTCTTAAAACATAAGTTATACTGTAGACACACAATGAAATCAATTATCTCTGTTTTTATCCATGCTTTCATATTAAACATTTAAGCATGTTTTTTAAATTTCTGTATGAAAATTAATTTCAGTATTTTTTTCAAAATAGCCAAAAATGTCAGAGTGATACATCTGTCGTGATATCATGATGCCTCATTAAAAGAATGGAAATCTTGAAAAGAAAACTTGATTGCACTTGGTTGTTAATAAATAACAGACATAGGATGAGATCGATCTATAAATCATCTATATACTTTTAATCAAATATACATTCATTTATTTAAGCATGTTTTAAATTTCTATATTAAAATGATTTTTGACTATTTTTAAAAATATTTCAGGGTAATACAACTGCTCTAATGTCATATTGCCTCATAAAAAGAATAAAAGTTTTAAAAAGAAAGCTTTACGAAGTATTTTGGCATATAACTGCTTCTGTGCTTATTAATATTTCCAAAACTCTGATTTATTACACAAATTCACAGTCATGTTAGTGTGACCAACAAAATCATGTCATCCAACCAACATGCAGAAACTCATTATTACTATTTGTCATTAACCTGGATGCTTTATAGAAAGCAACTTTCAAAGAAAACTAGATATATATGCAAATGTTCACATGTGGTCATGCTAATGTTTTCTGTGTACATGCAGACATTTCTCATGCATATGCTAAAGTCTTGGATTTTTTTTCTGCCACTTCAGAGGCCCCATAGCCTGATACGAGTCAGGTGGCAAATGCAATTAGCAAAAACACCACCAAAAGAGATATGCTGCGTGATTTCAAGCTGACGCACTAACTGCGAGTAGCTGCCATGTGTGCGTACATGTGTGCAGGTGTACTTCCAGGTCCCCGCTCTCATGTGTGGCGGCTGAGCTGTGGTCCCTGCAGAGAGCAGCGAGCCGGGCTCCGTGAGAAACCACAGCTTTATTGTGCTTGGCCCCAGGCAACCCTGTTTACCGAGCCTGCCACACGTCAGCTTTACAATGGCGCAGATGTGTGTAGCAGCGGATTTGGAGATTGTATTTAGCTGCCAGGAGTGACGGTGATGAAGTAGCGGTGATAAACTGATAGATTGGCTGCCACTGAAATTTTGGGAATGGGTCAGATAAACATGGCAGAGGAAAAGCTCTCTGTGTTCTGGTGATAATAAACTTGTCGTTCTACGGGTGCATTAGATTCTAGACCTGAAGAAATTACAGGGGAAAGAGAGAGGTAGAAGCTGAGAGACAGGAAGAAAAAACAGTAGCCGTTGAAAAGCGAGAGGGTGAGATAGAGAAAGAGAGAGAAAATGGAATAGCATCTCTGCTTGGAATTACAGCAGACTGCCAACACTAGGTTTTAAGGGTAGCCCCGCAGACTGATGGGATTTCAGATTGTTGGCTCACAAATCATTAGCTGCTGTCACTGTATAGTGTAGATATGTTTGAGAAACTCTCTCACCTTCAAAATATATGGTGTGGAAGAGGAAGTCTGCGGTCCACAGCCAGCTATGAAACAGCTTCGTGGTCTAATTTACCATTCCCTAAGCAAAAAGAAATGCAAATATGTAGTTCTCTGTTTTTCACATTTTATTTTCTTTGTATCAGCCACACTGTATTCTCATTTCAGCATTATTTTGTCATGATTGGATATTCATCACTGAATGCGTAGTAAATCGCTAATGCTTTAGACGAGAGCAAGAATCCTCCCTAATCTCCGTACGCCTGCATTTCCGATGGTGTACTCGGTAAGAATAAACAGAAGTGTTTGTTCACACCTTCCTCTCCTCGGAAAGCTCCCTAAACAAAAGTGAGAACAGAACCAGAGATATCAGCTTCACCCCCTCCACCCACTTCCCGCCTCTACCCAACAGCACCGCAGGCTAAACACCCAAAGATAGTAGAACTAATCCAGGGTGGAAGAGGTCGGGGAGCTGGTTATGCATCTGAGGAGAGAGAAAGGAGCTGATGTGTTTGAAATCAGCTCTATATTTGAAAGAAAACTATGTGTTAACATCGTTATCTGCCCATCTGACTGTTAATCTATGTTATCAGGACTCAGATAGGGAAGGGAAGTGTTTCCCGCATCTTTCCTAGTTTCCACATGGCTGTGTGAGAGCAGATTATTCTAATTCGGACCAACTGCAAGGTTTCTGTTCTACTCAGTTCAGATTCATTCTGAAATATTTCAGTTATAATGTCCATATTAAAAAGACAGTTCACCCAAAAATGAAAATTCAGTCATTATTTACTCACCCTGATGTTGTTCTGATGCTGTATGACTGTTTTCAGACCACAAAAGGAGAGAAAAAAGTCCTGCTTGTGCTTGTAAGTAAATAGTCAGTAAATAGTGACCAACATAAAGCTTTAAAAAAAAGACGAAAAAGCATCTCAGAATTATCCCATATGACTCATACTGTATTCTGAAGATACACAATAAGGTTTGGTGAGATATAAACCAAAATTTAAATGATTGTTTATCGAAAATCAAAATTTAAAAAAAAGTGTTGCGAATGAACAGTCGTGGGGCAGTCGTGGCCTAATGGTTAGAGAGTCGGGCTTGTAACCTGAAGGTCGCCGGTTCGATTCTTGCACCGGCAGGAATTGAAGATGGGGATTGTGAAGGAACAGCACTCTCACCACCTTTGATACCGTGACTGAGGTGCCCTAACCCCTAATTGCTCCCCGGGCGCTGGAGCAATGGCTGCCCACTGCTCTGGGTGTGTGTTCACTGTGTGTGTGTGTGTGCATTTGTTCACTATTCACTGCTGTGTGTGCACTTGGATGGGTTAAACGCAGAGCACCAATTTCGAGTATGGGTCACCATACCTGACAATACGTCATGACTTAAACAACCAAAAACTACTAACTAAAACTTGCATTTATTGTGTATCATGGAATACTACAAAAACAATTATAATCTTTTTATAAACTCTTTTAAATGATTCACTAATTCAAATCTTTAATCGGGTAATTTGTGATTCTTTTTGAATAATTCATTAAAAGGACTGTCTCTAAGAGACATTTATAGGTGAATGGGACTGGTTGCACTTTATGCTGTTGATTCACATTCATGTTTCAGACTACACAGGTTGCGATGTAGGTTTCTGATTGACCAAAAAAGAACCGGCTCATGAGAGTCATCTGTTAACGAATTGGACTACATGGGTTGTGCTGAAGGTTTTTGATTCATTAAGAAGAATCAGCTCATAAGAGTCATTTTGTTAGTGAATTGGACTACACTGATTGCGCTGTAGGTTTTTGACACACTAAAAAGAACCGACACATGAGAGTCCTTTGTTAGTTAATTAGACTACACTAGTCATGTGCAGCTCACAAGGACAGCTCAATAGAAAGATGTGGTTTCTTGCCAATATTTTGTGGTACACTGCCTTGTAGGAAACACTGGCAGAGAGTATAGAATTGATTTAGGTATTTTAAGAATCCAGATGGATCAAAAGCAGATTAAGATTAATCGCAAAATCTATGTTTTTTTAACGCAAATCGCATTCTTTGCTCGAGTCAACAAAAGCTGGACAATTACAATCCATATATTGTGCCATGTAATACACAAATAAAATGCATTCCATTCAGCTCAAAAGATTATTCTCGTCTAGTAGGGGAAAGACAGAATGGGAAAACAGTTTATTAGAACTCACGCAGTACAGTCAGTCACACAGGCGATGGAGAGAAAATGAAGTTGTTCATTTATTAGGAGCACCAGATAAACACGAGCTGCTAACACTTTATGTATATATAATTAAAGGGTAAGCATTGCCACTCAAGGTGAGAAAGAACATTTAAATTCTTTTCCCATGAGTAAGAATTGCTCTTTTAATTTCCCCATCTGAAAGGTCACAGGCAATGTTCTTGTTTTCCTCCTTAATTGATTCTTAGAATGCATCGCAGTGAATGATGGAGAGTTCAGCAGCTCTGAATCAGCCCCCTTTAACACAAAGGTAAAAGTTGAACGAATCACTAATTGCTGTTATGCAGTCATGCTACCTTATAAATTATGTCCTTTTGTGAAGGCTTTGTGACATTGCATATGTATGCAAACAGGCTTTTATCTTATCTAAGGCCTGGTCACATAAATGTCCCAGATCCTTAGCAAAACTGTTGCATCTGCAATCAAGAGGGAGGCTATTTTGTTGTTTCCACAAAGTCTGCAATAGGGAATATGTGCAACAAATGTCCGTATGTTGTAAAACATGTTACATCACTTCCGGTTCGGGTCTTTTTATGTGCTTCATTTCTGTTGTGAACAAATCGATTGAACAAGTGATTAAATTACTCACTCATAGATGAGTCACTTGTTTAGTTCAAAACCGAACTGAATCGGGTAAGCAAATGATTCAATACATTTAATTATAAAGAGGGTCCCGAATGAATCAGTGTTTTAATGAATCTGCGTGAATGAATCAATGACTCACTTACAAAGACAGTAGCTTATCGCCATCTACTGGTGTAAATAAAAAAAAATCAAGAGTGATACAAACAGTAAAAAGTTCCAGTGCTATACTGTACTTCAGCGCACTTACCAATCAAATTCAAGGACCAGAACAAAAGTATGTTGTATGAATACATTTATGCACTTCTTTACTTTCTCCCTCTTTAATGCAGTTAAACAACAGGCTTTACGGTAGTAAACTCCATTATGTGCTAGTATAAAAAGAAGAATATTTCTTGTCACATGGTGGATAAACAGACTCTATATCCATCTGTTTATTGCACACTGAATGTTTGTGGTTGTTGCTATAACTCTGTTTTTACTGCCACTGAGCTGTATTCATGCAGATAAAACCCAAAGTGTCCTTGAAGTTTCTCAATACATCTGCATTGACCCAGTAAGCAATGCGCCATGCATTTAAGTGTAATATAAAGCACTGAAATAGTCAATAGTTTTCTGTCAAGAATGAATGGTGTCCATTATTCCTTTTTCTTCTCAGTCAGGTCAGAAACTTCTAGATGGCAGCTACAGTGTGAACTCCCCTACACCTCGAGACTGAATTCGCCTGCACTTGCTGACCGGAGTGGCATGAAGGATAACGGGCGGCAAGAAAGGGATTAATACCGTTCATCAGGCGTTCCACCTGCCCCTCTCTTCCATTGACCCATTCCTCAGCCTTCCATCACTTATCAGATCACCATTCATCAGTGCCGTCAGTGATCTGTCACTGCCTCGGTCCACTGTAATTTTTTATACCCCAAAACATGTCTTTCTATATACTGTATGCTCATTGCTCTGATTTCTCCCTTCCCAGAGTGGATGACTGTTATACCTTCTAGATGAATGATACTTATATATAATAAAAATGAATTAGAGTTAATGATCTACATCACAATCAGTGCATGTTTCCTATTTGCTTATTTTGTTCCTTTCTGGGTATGAGAAAGTTACACAAGAAATAATCCCAATCAAACGGACCTTGTGTATAGATGATTTGATTTCACCAAGAGCCACTGCATTTAGATCAGATATGAACCAAGAACAGTTTAGGTGCAGTGTAGAACAGTGTTTCCTCATCTCTAACAAAGTGGTCTAGTCTAGATGAGTCTCTTGTGGTACGTCTTGTTTCTTCACTTTGGCATCTTTTCTACTGAGAAAAAAACTGTAACAACTTATACCAACCTAAGATCAGTAGTGTTAGTTTTAACTAAAATGATCAAAAATTGTTTTCATTAATTGAAATAAAGCTGAAATAAAATAAACTATACATATAAGATGAAAAAGCACTAAAAATGAAGTACTAAAAATTATAAAACTAAATCTCAAATAAAAATAATGCTAAATATAAATATTAAAAATAATAAAATGACAAAAGCACATCAAATTACTAAAAACCTAAATGAAAACTAGAAATATAAAAATAAAAGCTAATTTAATATCAAAAAACACTTTAATATGAAGGATACTAAAATTACACTGCCTGACACTGCCTTGTATTACTTCATAGACCAGCTTATAACAGCTATAGACCTGCAAACCTGGTGTTATATACATACATGCATACATACATACATACATATATAACACACACACACACACACACACACACACACAGATGTGTGTGTGTGTGTATATATATATATATATATACTGGTTAGGTTGAGCTGACTTTTCAGGTTTAAACCATGATATGCACAGTACTGCAGTGCTAGAGGCTAGCTGAAGACCAACCTGGCCAAGCTAGGAAACCACTTAAGACTAGCTCACGCTCAAACCAGCCAAACACAGAAAAACCCTGCTTACACTGGTTCAAAACATGCTTTTTGTCAGCATGGCTATCACATTTGCAGACAATGCATACAATAAAAGAAAGGTGCTCAAATTAGTCCTCAAAAAATAGGGGTTTTTTTCAGTGACCGATTCTTAAAATTTTCTCACATGCGGTTCTAGAAAGGTACTATTTTTGATGCATTAGTCCTCCACAGGGATGTTTTATAACAAATATGATCTACAGAATACCAATTAGCCCTGTAATATATTCATAAATCATAGCTGTTGGCATGGCTTTTAATTCACTTTGATTAATAGTGACATGTGGTGGAGATAGGCAGCAGTGTTTTGAGGTCTCCTTTTGTCTTGGATGGTTCAGATGATTTCCAGGGAAATCATACAAGAGGATATGAGACTATGACGCTAATGGATATGGTTCTCCGAGCATACTTAAAGACAAACAAATATGTACATGCACCTGGACACCATGCTGCACTGCTGAACACCTGGACCTCCTCACAAGACGGTCACTCGCACATGTGCACTCATTCCTCTCTCAGTTCTGATGCTCTAGAAGAGCTAATACATGTGAATTTCGTGCCATCCAACCAAACAACTGATACATGTTTGCTGTTTTTAATGGAGGCTTTTGAGCGGGCGGCTCCACAAAACAGGAAATTCTCTCAAGTGGACTTTTGTTCAAACAAGCACCTCTCATCAGTCTTTCAGGTCCATTGAAACAGTGTCAGATGTGGTATCATCCCACTCTAACATCTAAAGGATCTGTCATGAGCAGTGTGCATTTATAGAGAGAAATGCACTGTGAGTGTTTTTCACATGTGAGAGAGCGCTGAAACAATATTGTGTTCCTGAATGAAGACGAGAGCATAAAGCTCTGGTGTTGACTTAACAAAAAGAAAATAAATATTTTTCACCTTCAATATAATAATCCATTTCTTGGTAATAGTCATAATAGTCCATTTCTTGCATTGATCCTGATGTGAATCCACTCAGTTTGAGGTTTATTGATGGAGCTACATCGACATCCACTCCTTGTCACCTCAAACAATACAGTAAACTGTGTCATTGTCGTTATATTGGAAGGACAATTTGTTTAGGCTGAGCTGAATTAGGAAGTGAAAAGACACAAACACTAGGCTGAAAACTTTCTTACTTTATGTGATTGCTGGTATACATAGAGTAAATGACATATTGATGACGTTATAAATAGAGTCCATTCTACATGTTGCACTGATTTGAGGTCACATCAAATTTGTCCACTAAACATTTGAGGAAAGTTGTATTCTCAATGTTTTATCTGCTGAAAGATCGACAGGTACACAACAATACAACATTTTGAACAGCCTGCATTTACTTCTTTCTTGTTGTTCCATCTGTACCCTTTCACTGACACCCAACTGGATCATTTAAACTTATTATGACATTAGATTTCACATAGTATTATAATTAATCACACAAAACACTGCAATCAACCTATGTACAAGTCTATATTATGTATTTTAATTTAAAAAAGTAAAAATTTGGACTGTCTCAATTAATCCCAAATAAATGTCAAGAATTTTGTAGCATTAGCTACAAACATTATATTTATTATGATTAATTGTTTTAATATACTTATAGCCAAAAGCTTTTAATTTGTAAAAATCTGTAAAATAACCCCTGGAATCTGCTAAAGTGTACTCGGGATAGTTCACCCAAAAATGAAAACAAAAAGTATTCTTGTAGCTTTGTAAAATTACAGTTGAACCACAGATGTCACATGGACTATTTTACTGATGTCCTTACTGTGTTCCTGTGCCTTGACCACGGTAATACCCTTGCTGTCTATGGAGGGTCAGAGAGCTCAAAAATATCTTCATTTGTGTTCTGAAGATGTACGAAGGTCTTACGGGTTTGGAACGACATGAGGGTGAGCAATTAATGACAGAATTTTCATTTTTGGGTGAACTATCCCTTTAAAAATAAAGGTACTTGAATGGTTCTTTGTCAGGATATATTTACGTTTCCCAGAAGTACCTTTAAAATCCATTCCACTGCATGAAATTCTGTGGACTATAATAAGGTCAGTTTTCTCATTCAATATTCTTTATCGTACTAAGAAACAAAATGTTTCTTTTAAAAACCTTTCACTGAAAGGTTCTTTTCAAGGACCAGAAATGGTTCTTCTATATAGCTTTGCTGCGAAAACCCTTATAGAAACACTGCCATATAACCTTGATTTTGTCCAGTGAAATATGTCTTCTATTTTGAGTTCTATGGTGCCACTTCAACTAACTCTTAGAAATCATTATTGCAAACTTCTTGGTCAATGGAAGTGTCTGTTATATCTATACATTGAACAGAGGACAATGAAGCAGGGGTCTAGGACAGAAAAGTCTTTACTTCAAGATGGTGGGCCAGACAAAACAAAGGGGAATTATTTCAAATGGCTGAGTGATTGATTGAAGTGGGCAGGGGGCAGTGGTGGCAGACAGTGCCCAGTGCCATGGCAGTAGAGATGGAGTGTTGTTCCCACTGCCTGTGCCCTCTCAGCCAGGCATCTGCTGAGAACAGCGCTGACAGGAAATCAACTTCTCTCACACTGCCAGAGCTACCACTGGGACTTACCACAGAGCCACTTAGTGCCAAAAGGTATTTTACACAAGTGAAGCTCATTTACAAAAAAAGGGCTGTTAAATGACTAAAGGCTTGAATAAAGTTACGATTTTTTCCCCTCAAAAAGCAATATATTTTATTAAACAAAGTAGGCTATGCAGTTTCTGCGCTACTAGCGTCATTTAGCTGTTACAAAAATAAAGCATATTTTGAACTCATCACGCCCTTTCGCGCCTCGCTCCCAACTCAAACATCACAAAAAACATAGCGTCAAACAGTCGTACGGGTCTTTAAAATGAAAGGGCTAACATATGTTAGAGAACGTTTAGCTTACCTGTCTCATATAAAACCCAAACAATCCATCAGATTCTTCCATTTTGTAAAAGCACCGCCAATGTTTAGCCTACACTTGTTTTACTCCGTCGTCTGTCTCTAAATATATTGGCACGTCTTCAGATATGACAAAATTAATGATTTGCGTTTCAGTACGTGATTTGGATAACTTGAAGAAATGCTCCAACTGATTCACGTGTTTATGATTCCCTAAAAAGAACCGTCTCATAAGAGTCTTTTCGAAGTTCTCTGGTCTCACGGCATGACTTTGATTCACTAAAAATATGAGTCATTAGCTCGAGACTTCACTGGTTGCACGGCCAGGCCCGGTTTCTACGGGTGTACTATTTTTGTACCGTCAGTATGTGGACAAAACCATGAAATGTCCCGTACTAACGGGACAAATATATTTGTCAAAATATGTGCGTTAAGCAATGTAAGTACAGACTAAGTTGAATAAAAAAATAAGCCTATTATCATTTTAATATTGAAATATTTTTATATACTGTTGCAATTATTTGTAAAAGTAATCTTGTAAGTCTCTCACTCACTGTACTTTGCTATTCGTTTTATGGGGGTGCTTATACATTGGGCTTTTTAGCGCATCCTCACTAATTTTAGTAACTTGGTTCTAGAATCCCGGTTCATATGAGTGAGAATCAGACTTAAGTGATTGCATGACATGTATTTGATTAAAAAATTGAGTAATTAGTTTGAGAATTAAACCTAACCAATCAGTCATGCTGTATATATATTTACTAAAAAGACCCAGCCCATAAGAGTCATTCGCTTAAGAATCGGATATCACTGGTCATGCTGTATGTTTCATGCTGAATAGTAGGCCTAATATAGTTTATTCAGAATATGATGTTGAGTCCACATTATCAAAAGAAGATTCATGTGAGTTACTTTAGAACAAGTTCTTGTTTCCCCAACCCTAATGTAATAATTTAGTATCAATATAGCAGAAAATACCACGCTAACTGTAACATGTACTGCCATAGTACTGTCACCTCTAATGCAAAAGTTGCTAAATGCCAAGTTTGAAAGTATGCTATACAAAAAATAATTAAAAATGAAAAAAACAAGAGCAACAGAAGCATACAGTGATAACAGAAAAAAAACAAAAAAACAAGAGCAATAGAAGCATACACTGATAACAATCTCCCTCTATTATGATCTCAGAGATACTGAGCAATATAAATATTAAGCAGAAACAATACGCCCTGACCTAAAAGATCTTTATCGCTGTTTGAGCGAACAAATGTGAGATTTCGGCATCAGTGTGTTTGTAGAGCTAAACTGGGAGGCGATAACCCACGTTCAGCATGCAGGGAGGGTGCGGAGCACTCGCTAACCTCCCTCACTGATCCATGCACAAGGTTAGCCTCATCTACATACGATCAATACACTACAGTAATAATTGTGATCTATTGCGTAAATATTGCAGCGGTCATTGAACTGTCTGAGTAAGAGCCAGAGCGGGTGACCTGCGGGGTAGCAGCTGGAACCTCTCAGCACATCTCAATGGGAGGCGGCATGGAGAATGACACGGCCTACTGGCTCTATGAATGCTAATGTCCAGCCAGGGGACAGGGGATGAGGACACCCAGAGGAGCCTGTGGGATTGCACGGAGAGGAGGTGATGTTCCACCTGGTTGCCACATGCATACACAAACACGCACACACATAGACGCTCATGCATGAAATGCCTCTATCATAGCTGCTCTTTTTTGAACGTGTCAGATATTTGACAGATAGCACTCTCCGTCTTGTGTGCCTCTGGTTGCTTTGGGATCTGAGGACAAGATACAGGAAAAGATTGGGGATGTGAGGATGCCGGTGCTGTGGCCTGAAGGAACATGTCAGTGGGAAAGAACCCCTAAGCCTATCTGTTTGTCTCTCTTCTTCCTTCACTCTTTCTCTTTCCTCTTTGATGTGGCTCTCCCCATCTGCTTCCTCCAGCTCTGTATTCACGGGTGGCGGTATGGGGCACTCTGTTGGAATAAGAATGCATGAATTATTTGATAATCAGAGTTTATTGTAATCCTTGACCCTGGCCCTGCATTTCAAACAGGGATTGAGGATTAGACGCATGCTGGCTGGTCCTGACAGCCTGACTCCCGTCTCCTCAGGGCAGCTCTCCTGTGTGTGTGTGTGTGTGTGTGTGTGTGTGTGTGATGGCAGCTCTCTTCTGCTTTGAAGTAGCTGACCATAGCACACTCTGTATTAAAGAGGAAAAACACTGGATGCCGTGAGCTTTTTCATGTCACATATCATATATGTCTTTCACATGTTCACATGCAGCGTCTGTTTCCATGTGATTCTACAACCTTCTCAATGTGTATGAATAATCCAAGTTCAAGGCTTCTTGAACATGGATAAAGACAGGATTTCTGAGGTAAATTTTTTGACACTAAAGAATCGCATCATTGAATTGTCTTGACAGTTACTGATTTTTAAAAAAATGTAACCTTAGTATATATTTCATATATCTTCTCAACTTCAAGTCTAGATGAAATTAATAATTTGAAATTGTAAGGTAAGAAGGAGATTTGTGCATTTATTATACAATCAGTTCTGAGAAGGTAATTGGTATACATGAATATGGAGCTACAGTGTAATGCTGGGTCTTTAGCTGCTTGCACAAAAAAAGTAAACACACAAAACATACAGAGAAATATCCCTAAAACACAAATATCATTAATAATAGTTTTATGCATCTTTTAGGATATATAACACCAGCCATTTCATATTTCATGAATCTATCTTCTCATCTTTCGTATGTCTCGAAGAAATTAATTCAAATGATAAGATAAGGTGGTAATTTGTGAACTCTTGTAAACTCAGTACTGTGCAAAAGTCTTAGGTCACTAGTATTTTCACCAGCTAAAAAAAATGGTTATTTCTATCTTTTACTGTAGTGTGTCAGTTTACAAAAATCTCACAGGATTATTACAATTAATGGCAAAATTAATGTTTGGAAATGTGACACACTACAGCAAAAGATAGCTGGTGACTTTTGCACAGTACTGTGCTTTGTGTGTACTGTAAATTATATATATATATATATATATATATATATATATATATATTGTAAATCATATCACATAACACACATAACAAGGAAAAAAATTAATTTTAAAAAGTACATATTTACATTTTTTTGTGAGAAAAGCTTGTTGAAAAACCACATTAAACCAGCCTAAGCTAGTTTGCTGATTTTATTTGGTCTTCCAGCCTGGTGTGTTGGCTGGATTTTTTAAGAGGTTTTGGGCCAGTCCCCTGCTAAACTAACTGAACACCAGCTGGTAGACCAACTTAAACCAACTAAGACTAGCAAACAAGCTTAGGCTGGTTTAAGTCATTTTCTTCTTTTTCAGCAGAAAAACTCACCACCAGGTTGGTAGAATGCTGTAGATGGTTGCCAGGGTGTTGCTGTGCAGTTTTTAAGGTGCTTGAGTGTATGTCAGGGCATTGCTAGGGGGTTTTGGGTGGTTTCTAGGTGGTAGCTTACTGCCCAAATGTCAAAATATTTCCGTAGAAAAAAACAATGGGATTTTTTTACTTAGTTTTATCATCTGCTAGGCAAAACATTGAGTCTGATTGTGTAGGAAAAAAGAACAGCACACTACGCCTCAGGACATGGATTAGAGTGAAAGAAAGCACTGTGTCTGTGTGTATGTGAGATGAAATGCAAAGAAAGGCAAGAACCTAATACAGATGCGACAGGAGGCAGTGAAAGAGGGCTAGAGAGGTGCGCTTGTACTTGTATACAGGTAGCTGTACTAGCCATCGGCTGCTGAGCTGCAGTCTGTGCAGGGTCACTGGGCTCTGGGTGTTATTTAAACCTCAGGCCTGAGCAAGCTGAACAGGCCTGAAAGCCCTTCATCTGACCTCTACTGCGCACACTGCGAGCCAGAGACAACAGAGCAAAAAACAAAGACAGAGGGATGGAGAGAAAAAGAGAGAGATCAAGGGAGCCATGCGAGGGAGAGGAAAGCAAAGAGACCTGGAAGAATACCAAGGTCTTGGGTTAGCAACCTTTTGTAGCTCAAACATCCATGTATTTGATTCAAACCTAAATATTCGGCCCACAAAACTAGAGCAGTGCAACTACGTCAGTGTAAGAGGACAAAAAAAAGACAATATAAGAAATTTTATTAGTTGAATGTTATTTCAATAAATGAATGAAGTGGTTAATAACAGCATCATCTAATTTGTCTCTCTCCCCCCTCTTTCTCTCCTTGTCCATTTGTCTGACATTAATGACTTAAATTATGAAAATTCCAATGACTGTTTCGTTTCCTATAACAACGTCACAGCAGGAGTTTAGTGAAACTCACTCATAAAAACAAATGAGTGTGAAAAGAGCCTTTAAGGCACACTGGTGTTAATGAGAGCGGCTGAAATATACTTTAACACGTAGAATGAATGTTATAGCTATTAACACCAGCCATTTACAGGTTCTTTTATTTTCAGGAACCCTGTCGCCATGCAGTATAGGATACTCACATGCCAGCAAAAGATGCAGGTGGTGAGAAAAGCTAAACATTTTTTAATAAAAAATTTTGTCTGAACAAAATGAACAAAATGACCAATTCAAAATTATAAGCAGGTGATTTCTGCGCTGTTTTATAATACAATTCACTTCTAAAGAGGCATTAAAATAAATGTAAATTTAAATATAAAGCTTTATATACATTTTATATATCAAATGTATATAAAAAGCTTATATTGTCCTTCCAAATGTATAGTTTTAGATTGTCCTTCCAAAACTATTATTTTTTAACAAAAATTTTGAAATAGAAATGCATAAATATTAATATAAACAAATAATTATAAATACATACACATACTATATAGACACACACATACTATACTATAAATAAATTTTTTTAATTAATATAATTTATATATTTATATAATAATACTTGATTCTTAAATTTGTGGTGCCTGGTATCTGGTATTTACAAACAATTGTTTACATTTACAGTATGATACTGATGGTGAAGCTGTGAGAGCACATGTGTGCAACACTGCCATCTAGTGTTCTAATAATAAAGCGTTTTTTCAACAGCATATCACTGAGCCCTAAAAATACAACATATGCATCACAACGAAAGTTTCAGTCAAGAGTTATTTCACATACACTGTGTGCATGTGTAGATACTGTAAGTGCAAACAGACTCATTTTGCCGTGACATTCATAAGGACAGGTGGTTACCTCTGCAACAGCTGTACCATCTAAAGAACCGTTTAGTTTAACCTTTCTATGGGCAGACTGCAGGTGAGGGATGTCAAGCCCACTGAGACGAGTGGAGGTCCAGTGGATTAAAGCAGTGTCACAACATGAGTCACTGACCCGAGCTCAGACGGCCAAATGAAGCCGCCTCTGGTCTCCGTGCAGCTGTGCCATTAGGCAGAATGCTCAGAAAGTTTTAATTAAATGCTCTGTGGACTTTCAACTGACCCAACATCCCAGCACTCTGTTGCTACCTGCTGTGCGTGTGTGTATGAGCGAGTGTGTGTATGCTGGGTTAATTAGAGAGAATGGCCAGGCTGCTGATCTTTGACTTGTGACTAATACTGAGCAAAGAGAGAGAGAGAGTTAATGGGATTTGGTGGAGGGTCCAGAATGAGGATATGTCAGCGTGAACCCACAGTCTCCAGACTTTTCTAACGGCCAAGCTGTGAACACATGGGTACCAAACAAATATGGACTTTTTTACATTCTGAGCATACATGTCCACTATGAATCAAGACATAAAATACATAATAATATCCTTATTTTAATCTTCTGAATGAAGATGTCTCCTTTCAATAAATTAATAAGTAATTGGGATGCTTATTCTACTTTTAATGATTTTTCACTATAGTTAATCATATCTTTGTCAAATAATTTACACCACCTATATAATCCTGCGTATTCTTAAGATTTGTCATCAATTTTATTAAAATGTAAATCTTTTGATTTATATTGGATGTCTTCCCTGAATAGCACACACAAAAATATACACCTGAATAAGAACTGTAATACAGAATCGGCATGTACTGCTACCAAAGTTTATTGCAGTTGTCAGTAGTGAATGTTTCTCTATGTGATTGCTTATGCAGTTGTCCTGCAATTACAGTCTATTGCAGTAAACAAATAAATTAAATAAATACATAATAAACAAAATATATACAAAACAGTACATAATAAAAAAAAAATGCTTTTTCATCAATTTACTTCACCAATTCAACACAATTCTTGAACATTCAGTTCCAATTTTATCCATTTAATTTCGTTAAATTTAAGTTTGCTTAATCTATTTTATTTTTATATAACATTAATAATTTACACACAAATAATTTGGCATGAAGCAAGCTTTACTGAAACTGGACAGAGGATTTTGAATTCCAATGCTTTGCAATGGACTAGATAGGAAGAGCAAATGTTTAATAGGTGTTATTTTAATTGCTTTTGAGGAAGATGACTAATGTTTTGCTATGTTGGGATTCAGAAAGTACACTTTAAACAAAAATGGTGATAAATAGCACTAAAAGTGGTTCATTGGCTTTACAGCTATACAGCATCTTTGTTAAATGGTGCTATGTAGAGGAACCCCATTCTCCTCCTCAGATTTTAGATATGTTACATTGCTATGAATGGAAATTTACTACAATGGCAAAATCTGTTTTGAATCACTTTTATGCTTTTCTGAGGTCAAAAAGACTCATGTTGGGGCCCTGTAATATTTCCTTATAGGGGGGCCTTGGGGGCAAAAAGGTTGAGAACCACATTATCTTCAGAAAATTCACTGTATTTTAATATCATTTTTTAATCCTTTCCCCAACTAAACTAAGAGAGACTTAGAGAACCTTTAAAGAACTATACAGGGGCTTAATGGGTTCTTTGTATGGCAGTGGTGCTATATAGCATCTCAATCACCCCAAAGAATCACTGAAGAAGCAATTTTTGTGAGTGTGTCTCTGGCATTCAGGAGGTTACCGTAAAGTGACGCTTGTGTTTTGTCTTTACGGTACATTACTGTGAAAAAGGTAGTGGAGTGTCCAGCTTTCTCATTCTTGTACTTTCTACCAACCCCATACATTACAATTGGTTTTTAAAAAAAGCATGCTAATGTAAATTATTTATTGCTAGCAAGAGATTTAGAAGTCAGAAATATTACCAAGTATGTTTACGCACACAAGGAATTTATGTTGGTTTCTTAATTTGTATCACAGTTTAATTAAACGTTACAGGAACAGTTCAACCAGAAATGAAAATTCTGTCATCACTTACTTGATTCTTAAAAACAAAGGTTCCAAAAGGAAGTTTTAAACAGTTAGATGAAGGGTTCTGAAAAGAACCATCTATTTCTTAGTGTAAAGAACATTTTAATAATTTAAAGAACTTTTTTCCACTCTAAAGAACCCTTTGTGTAACAAAAAAAAAAAAAATGTTCCATGGATGTTAAAGGTTCTCCATGCAACTGTTCCAATAAACAGTCTTTATTTTTAAGAGTGAACGTGACTTTTTCTTCTATGCAACACAAAAGAAGATATTTTGAAAAATGTCTTATAGCAATTGTTATAGCAATATAACAATGTTATTTGGACCCCAATGTTCCTCAAAATAACCTTTTGTGTTCTGCAGAGAAAAAGTCATACAGGTTTGGGTGAGTAAAAGATGAGTTTTTCCCCCACTGAACTATCCTTTCGAGAATGTTTTTTTTTTTTGGTTGTTTTTTTTTTTTTTTTGAGTACATGTGCTGTACAAGAGACAAAGTGTTAGGTAAATACAGATATCCCAAATATACTCTCTGATCTCACCAGATATCCAAGCACATACACTCATGAGAAGACAGACATCCCTTGCCTGTATCTTTGAGAAAAAAAACACCCTGCTGATTAAAATAACTTTATGTATGGCAGGAAGAGTAGAAGTATTTAGAAGTAAATATTACTCCCAGTGAAATGATGTGCTGCCGGGTGCTGACGATGCCCTATCTGGATCCCTATTTCCCCGCTTTTATCATGGCCTGACACTTGTGCAGCTTGGGTAATCAGAGAGCCCGTCCGCCATAAAGGAAGCCTGCATTCTAATCTCAACTGTTGCATATCTAATACTAATTAGAATCCTGCAACTGGGTCACTGTCATTGTTTTTCAAGTACTGTCAAGTCGAGGGAAACATATGAAACTGAAATGATACCCTGGCGGAGGCGCCTGATTGAATCCTCTCTCTTCCACTGATGTGCTCTCATCCATCCTATTAAAATATTCAATCTGCTGTCCCCCATTCTGAAGGGATGAGCAGGGAAGGGCAGCTGCCAAAAGGCCCCGTTTCTCAACTGCACCAGTGTTCATGGCAGAACCCCACTCCAAAAATCAGGGTGCTTTTTCCTGTCATCTCTGGGTGTGATTTTAATTACACAGAGAGATTTGATTTCTCATGTTTGTTTAAGTACTTTTGCAGCCTATCTCTCCCAGGACTCAGATTACAGATTAAGGTGGAATCATTTTTTTGCTTTTTTTTCCCCCTCCCAAGTCAGCACACATCCATGCAAACATGCAATTTAATCTATGTTAAAGTTCTGTTATGAAAAGCAGAGGTTGTTTTATAGTAGCAGTCAGTAATTTGCTTATAAAACAATATATAGATTGTACATTAAAAATTCAAGTGGCGTTTATTTTTTAAAACATTATTATATTTAACGGAAACTAAAATGAAAAAAGAAAATAGTAAAACTAATTCAAAATATTAATAAAAACTATAATAATATCTCAATGCTAAAGTAACAATGGTTTAAACACACTTTTCAAGCAAAACAGTAATAGCAAAAATGCCTCTTAGAAGGGCATTTCTTTGCAAATGCCACTTAGTTCGATATTTTGCATCTAGTGCAATTTCAGAAATCTTCAGAAGTGTCCAAATACTTTTTTTGAGGCCACTCTATGCCTCTGTTGCAATCATATATGAAAGCAAATAGGCCTATAAAGCTGCGGATTATGATATATGACAAGTCAATATGATATTAATGTTCGTTCAATCAGAGTGCACTGATCTGATGTTGGTGATTTAAAGCTAGCTGCAAAACTCTTTAATGAGGTCTCTGATGGACAGGACTGCTTGGCTAATTTGCCCAGTAATTAAGAGGTACCGGCAGCCAGTTACTGTAATGTCATATAATGCGAAGTCCCCTTAAAATATCAGATTATAAAGCATGATGCATATATCAAGATCATGCATGGCTTAAGTGAGGCATTCTAAATGATTTTCTATTTGTTTACTATATTTTAGTTTGGGGTAAGTGAGAATTTAGTTTTTATGTTTTCAGAAGAAGCCTCTTATGTTCATGAAAATAATTTTAAACAATTTCAACTTAATTTTATAAGTTATACAAGATTCAACTTGATGTTTTAAGTCAGTTTAATATAACTTAGGTTGAAATGACAGCCAACTTGATTATACTTAAGGCAGTTACTGATTGTTTTATAGTGTTTTAACCAAAGCTGCATTTATTTGATTAAAAGTTCAAGTAACAACTGTAATATTGTGAAATATTATTACAATAAAAATAACCGTTTTCCATTTCAGTATATTTTAAAATGTCATTTATTCTTGTGATGGCAAAGCTGAATTTTCAGCATCATTACTCCAGTCTTCAGTGTCACATGATCCTTCAGAAATCATTTTAATATGCTGTTTTGGTGCTCAAGAAACTTGAAAACAGAAAGTTAAAAACAGTTGTGCTACTTACCATTTTTGTAGAAACAGTGATGTATCCTTTGATGAGTAGAAAGAGAAGGGCATTTATTTGAAATAGATTTTTTTAAAATATTATAAATGTCTTAACTGTGACTTTTGACAATTTAATGCATACTTGCTGAAAAAAGCATTTATTTATGTAAAAAAAAAAAAAAGAAAAAAAAAATTACTGACAACAAACTTTTGGAATATATATCTATTATTACAATTTTGCATGATGTAAATGTTTACACACATACTAATTTGCATCATTACTTTTCTATAATTAAAATACGAACAAAAACATATGAGTAAATATTAATATTAAAGTAAAAATAATGATAATAAAAATACAAAAGATAAAATGATCAGGACTTTGTAACTTTTAGCCTGATAAAAAAGAAAGAAAAAAATGGATCTAAGTGTCTCTTTTCAAACCGTCATTACCACTACCATTATCGGATTTCTTTTAAACGACAATAACAAACAAGAAACTGCACAAAAGACACAAACAAACGTGACCACACACACTTTTTTTAGTCTATCTCAGCATGGCCTCTGTTCTTCTCAACACTGAAAATGGTATTTGGAGACAAACAACTTCATTCTGCTGTGCGTCTGTAATTAGCTGTGGAATTAGCGGCACTGACGTGCCTCCGTAGATCAGCAGGGCCCTCCAGGGAGGCTGCCGGGACCGCGCAAGCCGCATTTCCAATTATTGTGTTGAATTGCTAATTTAGTTATTGTGCCTCCCGTAATTGTGATGGGTATTGGGTGTGCGATTCAATTTGTTTTAAATATTTGTGGGCTGGCGGATTGGTAATAGAGCTGACCTATCTAGCGGCCCAGTATAAAAGTAGGAAAGGAAAAACAAAGGAAAGAGACTACAAAGATGTTCTCCCTCTCCCCTTCTCTCTCTCATTCTCTCTTTTTTTCTCCTCTCTCATCGTCTTAGTTTGATCTGCCTCATCCCTCTTAAGACCGTTGAAGTTAAAAAGCTTGAAATTTAGAAAATAGTACTTTGATCAGCTGTAGGAGGGAAGCATCAGGCATTAGAGGACAGAACATTGAGGGCTCTGGTTTGAAGATAAGCATGGAATGCCTGGCTCACTAAATATTGCGGCAGGAGCTTTTTGTGAGCATGTGGAGGTATAGTCAGTGCCCGGGCAGGATTAGGCAAGAGGTTTATGCGGCTCTCGGGACGCAAGCTCCTGATATGCCATGTCACTGCCATGCTCTCATTTCACACCATAGTCTTTGCCACAACCTGTATGGCATATTAAATAATAGAAAAAACAGCCATGGAACTCAGATAATGATGCTAAAGAGGTAACAAATGCAAATTTAGACACATAGAAAACCATAATTATTATTTACTCATAAGACAAAACTTCAGTAAATTAGTGACAGAGATACAGGAAAAGGAAAATATAGAATATCACAGCAGTCTATCTACTTAACGAGATTCTCTCTAATACGCTCACAGAACCGAATGACGCACATACCCACACGTTTAGATAGCTATCTAAATGGGGTCATTCCATTGATTCCATAGACCTAGGCTATTTTTATATGCAGCTAGTTATTAAAAATAAAAATGTAAACGACAACCTAGCAAAACGCTTTCTGCATTTTTACAATAAAAAACAAAACAAAAACAAAAAAGTTTTGCCAGATCACTTCTGGGTACAAATTTGTCACCAAAAATATGGTAAAGTACACAAACACACACTGTACACATTATGGTAAACATATTTTTAAAGACAGTGTCCAAGAATCAGGTTATAGCAATCAAAGACACCTGTATAGAGTAATGTAAATCTGATGAGGTTTAAAAAATATTTCAAAATTTTTCCATTGCTATTGCTTGTGGCATAATAGCACTTGCTGAATTGATGCTGGTGAGACGAAGCCTGAGTATTGAAACATACTCAACTAAAATGATTCAATAAACTTTTTTATCATTGTTACTTGCTTCTTCTCTGGCTTTCTCAGTCAACTTCTTGGCTGATAGGAGACTGTTATACAGTTTTAGGTACCATGCAGACAAATCACTGGTTTTGGGTATCAGACAAGACTTGCTGTTAACAGATTTTGGGTATGAGACAATTTGCTGACTAGCTGTTCAGAAGAGAAAGAAAGAAAGAAAAAGGAAGGAAGGAAGGATGGATTTGGCATGGAGACATGATCTAATAATAGAATCTCATACTACATTAGAAAGCTCAGTAATAACATATTATACAAATAATTCAAAATGCATATAAGCCTTTATATAACATCATGCATATGGTATATCTACATTATAAAAAACACTATAAAACGATACAAAAAACATGTATGCACAACAGAAGCTGGCACAAAACTAATGCATGCCAGACATGTGGCATCCAACCAGTCCCTTGGTACTTCACACCACTTTGTACAAAGGGCACAAAAAAGGTCTCATTGACCTCACACAGAATTAGCATTACCTGATTCAGTTATGTTACAGTGGCATAGTACTGTAGATGTAGCCATCTGTGAAATATCTGTGAGCAGATTAGTGAACAAGTGTACTATACCTCCGGTGAGTGTGCCAAGATGCCAGTGACCAGCACCAATTTCAGAGAGATGGCATAATCAAAGCACAAAAACATAAAAAGATACAAAAACTACAGGTTTGAGTTATAGCAAAACTGATAAAGTGAATGTGAATTGTGAATTGTTTGAATTCTCAGTTTCTGACACTATATTTAATGCTAAAACAGACAACTACAAACACATTTGGAGGAGAAACCAAATAGTACAAAACATGACATGTAAAATTGGTACAGCATAGCCAGTGCATTTAATTCAGCCGCAATTTTCTTCTATTGTGTTGTACACATTTAAACAAACCACAAAATGTGTTTGTCGAAGGGCAATTTTGTCTCATCTAGGTCCACAATTTGGTATTTGAACATGTGCAAATGTGTTTTGTGTGCATGTTTGTTGATTGAGGGTGAGTGGGAAGGTGAGAGGGGTCTCTGTGTGTGTGTGTGTGTGTGTGTGTGTGTGTGTGTGTGTGTGTGTGTGTGTGTGTTTGTGTGTGTGATTTCAGCCTTTCATGTCTGTTTTGCAGGGTTTGTGTACAGTTGTCCAGTTTTGACCCCAGGGTCATTTTGAAAGGCTTCGCCCTGAATGAGGCCTCTCAAGTTCCTCTCTGTGCTTTGATAGCTCTCACCGCTGCTCACACGGGCACGCAAACACTCACGCTCGCTCTGAAGCGTGCATGCAACAGCTATTTACACCTGCCGCGTTTGATCATCAATTAAGTACTCCTTCTGAAGATGTTTGAATCCCCTCGCACGCTTCAACCCCCAATCCACAGCCCCTGATCAATCCACTGCACTTATTGATGTCTAGATTGCTAACGGCACTCTGAAAGCTGAGCACTTTCTGATAGATGTGAAATGCAATCGTTTCTATCTCACCCATCTGCACAGTTTGGTCAGCGGAGTGAGCTGGTGATAAACTTTCTAGTCCACGATATTCCTCCAATGCTGCTAGCCAAAGATATTTATGAATGTGAGACTGATAATGATATTCTATGCGAAATGCTTAATATTATTTTAATCAGTTATATACTGACAGTAATTACAACTGTACTTGGTAAACAAAACAATTCACCCAAATTTTCCGTAATCATTTACTTACCCTCATGTCATTTCATGATCTAAATTTAGCTCTGTTCCTCAAAGCTATTATATAGCTTTAGAATACTTGGAATATAGTGAATGAGTCCTATGGACCACTTGTATGGCGCTTCTGTATTCGTTTTGAAGCTTGAAAGACTCCATTTACTGCACTTGCTTCTGAATTTCTGCTATTGTTTTCCTTAGAAGAAAGAAAATCATACTGGTTTGAAATGCGCTGAGGGTGAAATGATGATTTAATAACAATTTTTATTTTTAGCTGAACCTTTAACCCTTATATTAGTGAAAAAAAATATATGATTGTTATTGTGGAGGTAAAATTTAATTGGGTTCAGTACAATTCACTATCTATGAAATCTATCTATGAAAGACAAAAAAAAACCCAGATAAAACCAGTAAGCCTTTAATATGAATATTTCTCAAACAAAAAAAACAAAAACAAAAGAAAGAAAAGAGAAAAAAAAGATTTTAAAATCTTTTTTTTTTTTTTTTTAAATCTTCATGAGAACATATTTAAAAATTGTATTTAACAACTTCTTTTAAATATTTAAAAAAAAAATTTTTTTTTTTAATTTTAAACAGAAGTGTGAATGAGCAATCCTGCATGCGTTTCGGAAGCTCAAACAATATAGAATGACACTAACAAACACCAAAATCATGGGTTTGATTCCTACCAAACTGCATGAACTGATAAAGCATGATACAGGTATGATCATGAATCTAAATTAGAAAAAGTCACAAAATTTCAAGAAGAACATCATCGGTTACCCAGTATTTCAGACAACTCAAAAACATAAAATGGTTCAATTTGACTTGCAACCTAATACGAGAGTTAATGTCTTTCTTTATTTGTGTGTGTGTCTTTATTTATGTTTTTTATGTTATTTATTTTTAGTAAAGGCTAGTATATAGAGGATGACATGGAATCAGAAAGCTCCAAAGAAAACCTATTCACAAAATTTAAAAAAAAAATATATATATACATATATTTATGTGTTTATGTGTTCGTTTATCAAACATTTTGGCCAATATTCTGACTTTCAGCTACCAGTAACAATACAGTTCTCTCAGCTCAGTTTGATGCATTTTACCATGTTAAAGGGATAATTCACCCAAAAATTTAAGTTAAGTTATTTTTTATGAAATCCGAGAGCTTTCTGGGGCAGCCGTGGCCTAATGGATAGAGAGTCGGACTTGTAACCAGGTCGTGGGTTTGAGTCTCAGGTCTAGCAGGGATTGTAGGTGGGGGGAGTGAATAACCAGCACTCTCTCCACCCTCAATACCACGACTGAGGTGAGACCCTTGAGCAAGGCACCAAACCCCCAACTGCTCCCCGGGCGCCGCAGCATTGGCTGCCCACTGCTCCAGGTGTATGTTCACTACTGTGTGCGTGCACTTGGATGGGTTAAATGCAGAGGACAAATTCCAAGTATGGGTCACGATACTTGGCCACACACCCCTTCCCTTCCCTTCCCTTTCTGACCCTGCATTGACAGCAATGCAACTACCACATTCAAGGCCCAGAAAGGTTGTAAGGACATCGTTAAAATAGTCCATGTGACTAGTGTGATCAGTGGTTCAACCACAATTTTATGAAGCTATGAGAATACTATTTGTGCGCAAAGAAAACAAAAATAACGACTTTATTCAAAAATTTCTTCTCGTCCATGTGAGTTGACGCACGTTCACGAGTCACGACAGTACCATGACACGTGTGTGATGCTGCTGACGCAGGAGCTGGCATTCTGATGTAGAACCCGGGTACGCTGCGCCTTGCTTGCAAGCAGAGGAATGCACACGCATGCGCATATTCTTGTAGCTTCATAAAATTAAGGTTGAACCACCGATGTCACATGGACTATTTTAATGATGTCCTTACTACTTTTCTTGGCCTTGAACATGTCAGTTCTGTTGCTTTCTCTGTGTAATGGAGGCCAGCTGGTTGGTGCTGTGCAGGTAAACCTCACTCCCCTGATCTCAAGAGGCACACTAGCGACTGATCCTAGGGGCTGTAGTCTTTAGCCTCATTGTTAGTGCCAGCAACCCTGGTTCAAGTACAAATGGGGGGACAGAAAGCTCTTAGATTTTATAAAAAAATCTTCATTTGTGTTCTGAAGATCAACAAAGGTCTTACGGGTTTGAAACGACAAGAGGGTGAGTAAGTAATGACATAATTTTCATTTTTGGGTGAACTATTCCCTTTAATTTTAGACAAACATTTTTTAAATCACTTAACTAACATTACCACAGCTATGTCAGCTGAATAAAGCAACACAATAGTCAGCGTAAAACCAACCACAAGTTCTGCTCTTCAGAACAATCGTAACCACAATGTCCAACATAACTGAAAACACTAGGTCTTTGCCTTTACTCAAAATTTATGCATAAATAACATTTAAAACAAATAAAAATCCATCATTCAGGTAATGCATCAAAACTTATTCATGTGGTCCCAACACAATTTAAATAAACTTTGATTTTACACATTTA
The DNA here is from genome assembly GCA_021397915.2 of Tor tambroides. Lineage (NCBI taxonomy): Eukaryota > Metazoa > Chordata > Actinopteri > Cypriniformes > Cyprinidae > Tor > Tor tambroides. The sequence continues at coordinate 18,428 of JAFVLL020012138.1, read as the reverse complement.
GGTGGACTGAACACAATAAATTAAGATAAAATATTCAGCAGTTGCACTGCTTTAGCTCATTTTAATTGAAAGTTAATTGAACAAGCAACAAAATCTTTTTTCTTTTTTTTTTTTTTGTAGTGTGGAGGTCCATATTAGTTCCCTCAGAACGAATTAGAAAAGTCTCCACCAACTGCCGACCTGAAGTTCTCAATGCCACCTGAGCATCAATTGTTACATTTCTGGTGAGTGTGTGAGATGCATAGTGAGAAGGAGATCTGAGTGTGGGCTGCACCTGACCAGATAGAAACTATTAAGTATACATAGACAGTAATATGTCCAAATGTCCAATAATGGACCTGAAAATGCTGCTCCAGATACACACTGGACATGCTTGGGCATGCTACCCCTCCACTCCAGCCAGGCCACGCATGAAGCTGCTTTCATTAAGAACCCCTCTGTCTCCTCACACACACGTCTGAACACGCCTTCCAGCCGCAGCCCCCCATTCATGTGTGTCCATCATTAATCTGCAGATGATTGATGACTGGCATTGAAGAGAGAACAAGCTGTGAAGGAGTGAACGCATGAATGCCTCCTTCTCTTCCCGCCCCCCTCCTTTATGATTTCAAACTTCCTTATAATTCATTGCCTCCTCTTTTCTCTTCTCTTTTTTCTCACCTTTACTTTCCTCACAGACTACATTGTGGCTGATAGGAACACGGCCACTTAGATGAGGAATCCTGAGGGACACCGAGAGGGGAAGAGAGGCTCGAACGGATGGCCGCCACAGCACATGGGTGCCACAAAATGAAATCAATTTGAAAAGCACTTGGGTAATTGGTTTCTAAACAGAATTCTGTCATGACCGTCTGCTACCTGTTTCTATTTGGCACCCGAGTGAAAATAACTCCCGGCACAGAGATGACAATAAAATCAGCTTGTTCATAATTCTTCGTTCCTTTCCCCAATCAGCCGCCTCAGACGGCCGCACCGGGGGGGGCCATGATTTACATGTCTACACACGCACACACATACAGTACATCCACACAAACAAACAAACACACACATATACTGCCTTATAATCAACAGGATCAAAGCACATAAATCCTCAAATTCTGTAAAAATTTACACTCATTATTTTTGTGGTCACAGAAAATAAAAATAATAAGTAATTTAAAAAATAATCTATGTTGCCTATATATTCATGTTGTTCTGACTTCAAAATCCAGTATAGAGATAACATAACTGGGAAAACTGAAACTAAACTAAAAAAACATTTATGGTTTTATGACTGCAAAGCCATCAAAAAAGATATAGATTATAGATTTATATTTTTTAAAAAAGTTGTATTATAAAACTTTACAACCCGCCTGCATTAAACATAAATTAAACATGAAAATGCCACTAGATTGCAATAACGCTAAATTTTAATTCCATTAAATACTTTTAAATGATACTAGCATATTAGCTTTGTCACCCATAAAACACTAAAAGTAAAGCTAAAATAAAAAGTCTGGAAAACTCTTCAAAAAATTAATGATTGAGTGAAAACTAATGAAAACTAAATTAAACTGACATTTTTAAAAAAAACTAATAACCATGAAAAACACTTTGAGAAATTCAGTAAATCAAATTAACAAAATAAACAATCAGTATGACTTCCACAGTGTGTTCAGAAATCAGAAATTCTTAGATTAAAAAAAAAAGTTTCTCTGAAACTATGAAACAAGTGCAGTGTAACATTTTTTATGGAGAACATGAATTATCAAGTTAAAATTTGGTTTATAATCAATTCTCATACAATTAAGAAGCATCATCAGTTATCACCCTGATTCTTCAATGTGAAAGATTCACTTTTCAAGTTGAAATTCACTTTTCAAGTTGTTTGAACATAAATGTGTGTTGGAAGTGTATGTACACATCCATCCTATAATTATAAAAATCCACCTAGAGTTTTTTTTTTTTTTAACCCTATTTTAAAATCCCCTTTCTCAAATCAGGCTGTTCTGAGATTCCTGTCAGAATGAAGTAGTTCTGCACAGACCGCTCCCACCATAGTTGATTGACAAGGTTGTCTTACCTTAGACCTTAGAAGTGAGTATTAGGTTTTTTTTTTTTGTTTTTTTTTAATGAATCTTTGCAAATTGCCTTTCCTAATAATGTACTAGTTAGCCAGTTTTGCAGCTAAAGTAAACAGTACTGCTCCTCACCCCACGAAAGAGAGGGGTGGGGTCAGCAGAGCTCATTAGCATTTAAAGCAACATGGACTAAAAAAACGGCTTTCTGAAAACAGAGCTGATTTTGACAGGGTAAAAAAAGGTGTTTTTTACACTACCGTTGAGAAATTTTAACCAAAGTATGTTATAGACTTTTAATTAAGAAACCCTAAAGAATCATATCAACTTGTGCAAAATGGGCATCCGATGACCCCTTTAAAAGTGATGTAGTCTCTCAGACCCCAATTAGACACATACAAACTAAAAGGTGCATCAGACATTGTTTGGCATTTTTAACTTCCAGTCCAGCAGTGAAAGGGTGCAAAGAGTGTAAAATCTTTACATTTTCAAAATTTTGTGGATTCCCTATGAGCCATAAGAGTTTATTAATATTCAGTCTGCAGTTTTTTTTTTTTCAAAGCCCATTTTCAGTGGTCCAATTTCATTAAACGCATTTGTGAAAGCCAATCACTGATACACACAGTATATGCTTAATGTCTGTGTCATTTTATTAAACTCAATCTGCAGAACGCCACATCTTTGTGTACTCCAGCATCCGCAGACAGACAGGAATATACACGCGAACGCTTGACAACATGGACACGCACAGATACACACATCCCTCCCGCGCCTCCCGCCGGCACACGGGGCACCTGGTGAGGAGCAGGTTAATGAAGCAGACGGGTTCTAAAAGAAACGCAAAAAAATGTCCATATCAAAAGTCAACAAGTTCCACAGCCACCAAACGCCACACCGATGCCTTTTTGACTCGCTGTGATAGAGAAATGCATATGCATGAGGTAAGCAACTTTTGATCCCAAACAAAGTAAAGCTCTGGCTTATGAAGATTGTGAGAGCGTTAATGACTTCTTCGTTTTAAGCCCGCATAAGAAAGGCAGATTCCCCATGCTTGTAGTCCATGAGAATATTTAATACCGTTATTAATCATTTTTAATCCGTTTGCTTTTAATTAAGAAACAGCATGTTGCTGTCCTATCAGCGCGTGCCAGGGTGCAGATTAATTGTAGCTTAAGATAGCTCGCCGTGATTGGTGTAATGTATTAGCTAACAAGACGCCGGCTTCTAAAGATACTTGTACACTACCTTGGGAACTTGGCTCCACTCCAGGGCTTCTCTCTCTCTCTCTCTCTCCCTTTTTTCCCCTATTCTCCCCTCCTCCCCTCATATCTCCTTTCTAGCGCGGCTCCCATTTGAAGGCGAGTCTGGAGTGCTGGGGACGCTTCTATCATCTCAGCACGCCGCTTTATTTGTGCTTTCATTACCACGCTGCCAGTCACCGCTCCCAAAGCGAAAGCTGGTACCGAGGAAAAGGAGATTTTTTGCTGACAGACAAGCGGGGTGGACCTAGTCAGGTTGGGTTCTGCCCTACCGAGGCCCCTGGGGTGGGACACCTAGGGGGAGGAGTAGCCGGAGTTCATTTGAGGTGTCAAATCCATCAGTCATTCATCTACACCTCCATAGGGGGTGGGCCTACAGATCTGCAGCCTCAGGGCATGGTGTTAGGGGCTGGTGGGCATCAGCATCTGAAGCCTGCTGGAGCTGAGATGCTCCGAGACAGACGGGATAGGGTGCCTTGGGCAGAGCAGACTCTCAGGGAGAAGAAGAGAGGTCTTATAGGGGCAACTGCTTTCTCTTGGTGTAATTTGAAAGTAATGGTTTATTGCACAAATTAATTAATCAAGTCATTTTTAATAAATGTCATTTACACTTACATTCCAAAATTTACAGAATACTGCAGGTTTTGGATACTGTAAAGACAGTAAAGGATAGTATGAATATAGTATATCTATATTAACACATTAACGTATTAATGCAGGTATTCAGATGTGAAATTGCTTTAATAACATTTCGATAAACAATAAGTAAATATTAAGTAACTTTCATTTTACATACAGTTTGTCTCTTTTTGGCAAGTCAGTGAAAATCTTTCCCAAACAAAGCCAAAGCAGGATCAAATGTTGCACATCTCAGATCAATGCACAGTAGTGGCATTGGTGCTCCTGAATGAATCTGTATTTTTGAACAAATCGCTTGAGTGAACAATTCAATGACTCACTATTAAAGACTTGGCGATAGTCAATTTTTCGAAGGCTGCGCCCTTCGGGGGTCGCATTTTTTCGGCTGCATATGTCCTAGTGATTGTCCCATATCAGAAAAGCAACCATTTTAAAAATGATATTTCTTGTGAGGCATAAATTGTCATTTTGTTCTTACTTTGAAATGTAATGGTTACTTTTCTGGCAGCCTCAATGATGAAATCGACTGACAAATGCGACCTCCGGAGAACGCACTATTATAATATATAGACAGAGAAGTAAATACTAGCTCGGAGAAAAGTAAATATAAATGAAAATATCCAGTCAAAGGAAAAACGAATCACAATAATGGTGAAACACAACTATTTGCACTATTATCCCACAATGCAGCAAAATGTTTTGTTTTTACAGACATTTAATGAGTTATGAAAGAAAATGCTCTGACATCAAGGTAAGATTCTAAACTACAAAAAGCTACTATGAAATCTTTGCAGTATTTTACAGTGAATACAGTTTGGATCTATAAGCATATCTGTTTATGTAACACTTGCATTGTCCTCATCCACACCTCTTTGCAGTTCAGCAATAATGTTTTCATGCCAACCTCTCCACTCCTCTGCAACATATTCAGGTCAATCTGTGTTGCTCCCACTTCTTACTCCTCCAAAAAAGAAGAGTGCAAAGCAGATTTAACGCTCCTTTAAGATGATTGAGGGAGCACAGAAAAAAATCTGAACAGTTTCTCCCTGCATGCAGACACAGAAAACCAAAACCAGATGAACACAACATACTTGGCTAACTAGTTTGAACCAGCTTTGCAGAAGCCAAAGTTTGAGTCCAGTCTGGTTCAAGTCTCTGTGATGGATGGAGGTACAACATCCTCACTTGCCCAGACATTCATTTCCACTCAAGATACCCATCTGTAGACTGGTCTCTAGCGAGATCTCTATTGCTTTGGGCAGGCGATGTATCCCTATCACTCTGATCAATCAAAGAGTAAAAGGGCTCGATGTGCGCAGACGGGAGGGGGGTCTGTAATTTGGTATATGAATGAATAAATAGATGGATATTTCCAGCGCTAATCTCTCAGATGACTAAAATACTTCTCCCGTCTGAAGAAGCCCATTGTGTGTGATGAGAGTTTGATTGGATGTCTCCCCTGGGGTGCGCTCTCCATTAGCTAAGGTGATATAACAGGTAATCAGGAGATAATTAAAAGGCTTCACTAGTGCGCACGCGGTTGGGAGGTTCAGAGTTTGCCGGGGAGCAGGAATTGCATGATGCGCTCTCAGTGACAGGTCCTGAACCACGGTCTACAGGAAAAATGCCCCTTACAAGCTATTTACCAGGTTCTTTAACAGAAGTTTTTAACAGAGTATTTTAAGGTATGCTTCACGCATACAGTCACATAAATACACACTTTGAAAGTGTTGAGTATAGTGAGCTAAAGTCATAACCAACTTAGAGTAGAAGGATGAGAGAAACTGGAATGTAAGGTTCTTTCCTAGCATAAGAGAGGCTAGAGAAAACCAGGGTTGGGCAAAATTGAAAAGTGAACTCAGTTCAGAATTTGATTTGAATTGGCCATATCATTTAGAATTGCAATTCAAATGCAATGACAAGTGGAATTTAATGAAAGGAAATGTATTCTACGAACAGTCGAACTGCAATTCTGCATCATGCTTGCTGCATATTTAAATGGAATTCATTATCAGAAATTAAATTGGAATTTAAAAGTCATTCTCAATTCTATCCTAAGTGGAAAAGACATCATGAAAGAGGCACGTAGGGGGTTCACAGTCATACAGCAACAGGCTCTATTATCACATCTAATGCAGAGGATGTAAGCTAAGAGGCTGTTTGATATTGACTAGATATTGACACAGACATCGGCATACATACTGTGTGATCATGGCCTGATCACTCCAATGATGGTTCATCAGGCGAGTCTGACCGAACGAGCCCGCCTGCCTGCTCAGTCAGCAACTGAGACGATTTTTACAAATATGTCAATGTCTATTTTCTGCTCAGTTTACAGCGTCTCAGCTGTAAAGATTGCTTGCACTTCCCAAGTGGTACAAGAACACACACTTAAAGTGATAGTTCACCCAAAAATGAAAATTTTGTCATCATATACTCACCCTCATTTCATTCCAAACCTGTATTACTTTCTTTCTGTGAACATAAAAGTAGATATTTTGAAGAATGCTGGTTATCAAACAGTTGATGATCCCCATTAACTATGGAAGTCAATGGGGACCAACAACTGTTTGGTTCTTCAAAACAAAACCTGTATACATTTCTTTCTTATGTTGAACACAAAAGAAGATATTTTGAAGAATTTTGAATAACCAAACAGCTGTTAGTCCCCACTGACTTCCACAGTAAGGAAAGAAATACTATGGAAATCAATGGGGACCATCAACTGTTTGATTACTAGCATTCTTTGAAATATCTTCTTTTGAGATCAACATAAGAAAGAAACTTATACAGGTTTGGAACGACATGAGGGTGAGTATCTGATGGCAAAGTTCTCATTTTTGGATGACCTAAAAAGGTAAAAGGTGTGTGTTTGTGTGTGTACGGTGAGGTTTTACATATATTGTGGTGACTAAATGACCCAAAAAAGATAGCAAAAATTGGTTAATAAATAAAAATAACTCAACAAAAAGTCCCCGAGACGACATAGTCAGAAGACTCAAGACTCATTTGAGGCTCATTTGATCTAAATAAATGTTTAAAAAATAATTAAATTCAAATTTAGGGTCTAGTTACGAACCCTAAAGGTGTTGAGATGCCACTTCAGCACCGCTATATTGGCTAACCCATGTTCGTCCAACCAAACACTCCCCTTGGGTTTGTGGCATGTTAGGTACTTAAATGCCCTTTAAGTATCTAATCGCCTCAGTAATTACTTAAATGACCTCAGGCCTGAGGATCACTTGAAATAATTATGAATTAGGAGGCAGGGAGAGGGCCCTTCATTGGGGAGATCTTCTAGTTGGAGGCAGTCCTTCACGTGCCCCCGCTGGGGCCCAGAGGGGCCGGAAACACACAGCCATACTGTCACACAAAACTCTGCTCTGCCACTTTCTGTGGGCCAATTTTGTCAAAAAGCTGTGCTTTATGGTATGGACACTATACACATGATTTAGACTGTGTGTACTAAATTCAGACATTGCAAGAGCATGTGTGCCAGATAGGGAGGGTGAGGAAAGTGAAGGGGAAAGAGAAAAAGTGTACTATGTGTATGTGTAAAAGTGTGTATGTTTGCTATCAGCATTGGTGTCGATGAGACTCCTCGCTGTTATGCGGAGCAGGCTGTCAGCTCCCAGAATCCCTGGCCCATCAGCTGTGAGATTGATCTCTGTCAAAAGCAATCCGTCAGCCCGCACACAGTCCACTGTACACACAGGCCTGACAGCAGATGTCTATTTTCAGCTGAGAATAAAATCAATTGCTGGAGAATGAAGAGCATAATCAGCCGCTGATTGATCTGCGGACGACGAGATTGACACGTTTCCCCGGGGAAGGGCCTCTAAAGGGTTACAGACACCACAGGGAGGAGATGAGCCAGTTCAAGCCACACACACACACACACACACACACGTTTGTTTCTGTGAATTGTGGGGACTTTCCATAGACTTCTATTACTTTTATACTGACCAAAGGATATTTTCTATCCCCTAACACCCTAACCCTAAACCTACGCCTTACAGAAAACATGTTTGCATTGTTACACTTTCAGATAAACATCATTTACTATTTTTAATCATTTTTTCCCCCCTCATGGGGACCCCAGGCTGGTCCCCACAATGTCAAAAATTTCAGGTTTTACTATCCTTGTGGGGAAATTTGGTCCCCACAGTGTAGCAAATACAAGTACACACACACACAAAGATACTGTTGCATATACTACTGTGTTTGCAAAATTACATACAAATATAGTTTCTATTAAAATTCTGCAAAGTGCTTATAAACTCTTTGCATTAATTAATATAAATACAGAAGCTGTTGTGAAAGACAAACAGATAATCAAGTCAAATTACTGTTTTGAAGACTACATGAAATAAAAACAACCCTATTCCTGGTATAGTTTTACATGACGCATCAATGCCTGTCAGTACATTAAAATAAAATAAAAAATGTTATTTTAAAAAGTTGTTGTTTTCCTTTCTAAATAAATGTTCTGATCTAGTTGATTATTAAATCAGTACTATAATAATTATAAGTATAATTATCAGTAATTATCAGTACCTGCTAGTTTACAGTAAGCTCATAAATAAACATTTAATAATAATAATAATTTTCAGAATTATTTTTTTAATTCAGCAAAGCGCTCATACATTCTTTGCATCAATTCATATGAATATAGAAGATGTTGTGAAATATAAACAGGTAATCAAGTCAGATTACTGTTTTGAAGAGAATGTGAAATAAAAACAACATTATTCCTGGTTTAGTTTTACATGACACATCAATGCCTGTCAGCAATAAATAAATTAATAATAATAATAATAAAATAAATGTTTTCCTTTCTAAAACAAATTTTCTGATCTAGTTGATTGTGAAATTGTTTTTCTATTTTTCAAAATTAGCTACATCACTCATTCATTTCAGCTATTCATATTGCTTTGATTTTAAAGAACCATATTGAAGGATGCTGCTTACAGTTCTACAATGTTGTATTTGACCTTCACAGCCACCATCAACTGGGTCCCTCATCCAATCAAATCCAGAGGTTTCACTCAAAAATGTCATATTACAGAAGTCAACATTTAACAGAAGGGTAACAGTTTACAATAAGGTCTCATTTGTTAACATAGTTAATGCATTTATCAAGATGAACTAGCAATGAGGAATATATTAATCTTAGTTAATGTTTATTTTATTTTTCCCCATTGTTCATTTGTTAGTTCACAGTGCATTAACTATTAGCAAATGTTGTATTTAAGATTAAGATTAATAAATGCTGTATTGTTAATTGTGTTGCCCTTAAAAGCATTGCAATGTGTTTAATATTCAAAACCTTCCCCGTAAAAAAAAAAACTTTTGGTTTTGCAGTTTCATAATACAAAAGTAAAGCATTGTTATTTACCAAGGACAAACACATACTCAAATTCATCGAAAAAATTACCTGCCATTAACTCAAACAACTAGTATCCTCACCAGCGCTTCTCAGTTCGACTCTCAGTGGCACGCTGAGCACTGCTGAACTAATCTAAATAAGTCGTAGCATGTCCATTTAGAGACCTTTGCTTGCCCCTAGGAGTGTGGTTACCGGTGGACTGTTTGTGTGCATGTGTGTGTGTATGTGTCTTCATAATGATAGTGTTTGTTGGGGGAGATGCTAGCGGGATGCTGTTGGAGATGGGAGGGTTAACCTGGTGAGGCCCTCTCTAATGAGTAAGCATTCAGCGGCCGGGGCAAGATAAATGGAGCCGACGCTCTTCTGCAGCAGTCAGCAGGAACCAGGGCCTGCGGCTTGTTTGTAGCAAATGGAGTGCGCAAAATATCAAAGGCCAGCGATCCAGAAGACGCCCTGGTTTGACAAATTTTAAATTAGCCAGAAAGAGTTGGGGAGGGTTGTAAGAGAGAGAGAAAACGAGGGAGAAAGGAGAGATGGAGGTAAATGGAGAGAGGAAGAAAAGGGTCCAAATTATGCAATCCTTTGTGTTGCACGACACAAGTGAAATCTATACTCTCTCTGCCCCCCCCCCATCCCAACCCCATGTTTTTCCTCCTCTATCTTTTGTAATCGTCTGCTATTATCGCCATTATGAAAACTGTTATTATTCCGACTGCCTAGATACAAGAATTGCTGTGGGTGGCGACGGGACTCTGGGATCAGTGGATGTTTACTCCTTCAACTGCTCTGGAAAACATGAACCCTTTTCAGCAGTCCCACAACACAGCCCTTTAGAAAGACGAGGAAAATGGCAAAGGGAGGGAGTTTTCGACCATCTTCGCCGCTTGTGCCTACTTCTTTCACTGCGAGAAGCCTCGGCCTCACATAGTCTGTTATAGCATTCATTACCAGAGTTGCTTCTGGCGTAGTCGTTTTCAAGAGATTAAAGCAAACAGAAATTTTCAGTAACGACAGAGCCCAGTGTGGAAACGGTAATGACTGTAGCAAAGCGTCTGCCCTGGAGCTTCGTTCCTCCTCACATACATGCAGCTCAAATCTTCAACATTTTACACACAATTTCTCTCGCGCAGTCCACCCGCTCGAAACGGCACACGTTAACCCTTTCGAAACCTTATTGTTTCTCTACCAGGAATGGTCTGATGGACGCTATGAAATCTTGAAATAAAGTGTGAAGACAACATGTTGTTTTTTTAAATGAAATAATTACATTTTATGTTGTCATTACATTAAAGCCAGCAGAAGTGATTGAAATAATATCTGAAAAATATTTACTTACAAGTAAATATTTAACCTCATGTTTTTTGGCCAGTCTTTAGAAAGTGTGGTGATATCATAAAATGTCAAATTCTGTAAATATTAAATATGAACTTTATTTTTATTTTATTTTATTTTTCACACTATTTTGTGTAAACTTCTCAGTGTACTGACTAGCATCACGTTACAGTCTTTCCTGCCTTCACAGATAATATTTAATCTCTGCAAGAACCTTAATATGTGACCCTGGACCACAAAACCAGTCTTAAGTCGCTGGGGTATATTTGTAGCAATAGCCAAAAATACATTGTATGGGTCAAAATGATTGATTTTTCTTTTATGCCAAAAATCATTAGGATATTAAGTAAAGATCACGTTCCATGAAGATATTTAGTAAATTTCTTACCGTAAATATATCAAAACTTCATTTTTTATTAGTAATATGCATTGCTAAGAACTTCATTTGGACAACTTTAAAGGTGATTTTCTCAGTATTTAGATTTTTTTGCACCCTCAGATTCCAGATTTTCAAATAGTTGTATCTCGGCCAAATATTGTCCGATCCAAACAAACCATATATCAATGGAAAGCTTATTTATTCATCTTTCAGATGATGTATAAATCTCAATTTTGAAAAATTGACACTTAAGACTGGTTTTGTGGTCCAGGGTCACATATATACAATATATAAATACTGTATATATATATATATACATACAGTGTGTATATAAATATAGAATTGTTGTAATTGTATACAAAATTGTTGCAATGAGTTGAAACAATTTTTTAACTTTTCATCAAAGAATATTGAGTAAAGTATCATAGTTTCCACAACAATATTAAACAGCACAACTGTTTTCAACATTGATAATAAGAAAAAACTGGCACCAAATCAGCATATTAGAATGATTTTTGAAAGATTGTGTGACACTGAAGACTGAAGTAATGGCTGCTGAAAATCATAGGAATAAATTACATGAAATATATACTTAATATATGTAAATTATAGTAAAATAGAAAACTGTTATTTTAAATTGTAAAAATATTCCAGAATATTATTTTTTTTTACTTTCTTTATCAAATAAATGCAGCCTTGGTGAGCATAAGAGATCAAAAACATTTAAAAAAAAAACATTGCTGTGTAATGAGTTAAAAATGAATTATAATGCGTGCTAATTCCAAACTTTATTGAAACCAATTCTGAGTTGCAGTTGTGTGCTTTTCCTGATTTATATAAGTTGCTACTGATTTAGAGTGATCCAAATCATTCATTTATGAGGTTACATTTTAATAATGCTGCCTATGTAGGCAGTAGACAGCAAGGCAGTTCACTAGATTTTGAAACAGAGCTTACTGTATCTCTCTCTCTCTATAAATGCTTTTAGTCAGTCACTGAATATAGAAAACAATGGGAGAGGAAGTAAATGCACCATGACGCTATGAGCAGAGCACCTGTGCAGCGGTGGAGCAGCAGCGCTCAGTTTAATACACTTGCAGTGGCGCCATGCAGGGACCTGGGTGTTCATTTCCACTGCATTTCATGCATGACTTCTCCTCCGTTTGGGTCACAGGCTGAGGCGGCCCTCACGAATAACACCATGCCAAAACAACACAGCAATCTGCTCCTCTCCACGGCTAATCTGATTCTGCATTATGCCATATAACTTCATAATAAGATGGAAGTAAAATCAAAACAAGCCAGGACACATTGCACCTAAATTGCACACTCTTTTTTGCATGTTTGTTTTCCACCTTATTTTCTTTTTTTAAGGCTTATTTCCTTTTACTCTCTCTTCTTATGGACTAATTTAGCGCTCCAAGCCCGCCTGGTAAAGAGTTTTCTTTTACTAATGTCAATTTACAGGCTAGCAAGAGCTGCGTCTAATCTTTTCCTACTCATTACACACAATTTCCAAGTCGTTTGGCCGACACAGCGATTGGCTCCTCATGGTGTGTGCAGTGAGGGGTGCTGTGATTGTTTATTATTTATTTACCCCACACCTCCCCTCCCCATTTTCACAAGCCCCCCAATACAATTTTCTATGAATAATCAAACAGCGCCAGAGAAACCAGATCTTGTAGTCTGTTCTGTCTTCATGCAAATACCCACACGGCGCACAAAACACACACAAACAGAATGCAATGTGGCTTGCAAACACACACACACACACACACACACACACACACACACACACACAAAGTGCACCTGCATTCACTGAGTGCAAACATGCTACAACCACACAAACAAACAATTCAGCGCTGCATCATAAAGCACAAATATGCACTTCAGGATGCACACGGTCATGCGTGCTTGCACTCATAAAATCACACGGCAAAATGCGCGCGCACACATATAGTGGCAAATATCAACATATCAATCCAAGATGCATCTGCAAGCAAATTATGCTAAAGCTTTTCATACTCATGTTTTGGAATCAAATGTATTATTTGATGTATGCGAGACAGTTTCATGACGTGAACTCTCACTCTGCGGGTTGTTTGCTGCACTACGAGGGCCGTGACCCTGCAGACAGGCCTGTTCCCAGTATGCAACAGTTCTACCTTCATTCTGTCTTTTTTACACAACGGGGAGACCCGGCAGCCCGTGACTATCAAAAGCCGCACAGGACAAACAAAATTAATTAAACAGTGGCATGTTTGACACCTAGCTGTCTCCGTTTAAAAAGCCATTAAAGCGTGATCTGACACGCTGTCTCAAACACACACACACTCACATACTGATTCTCTCTCTTCCTGGGCCGCCGTCACACCACTGTCCAAAATGCATAAGAAACAAAGGAGAGAGAAAAAGAGCAAGAAAACATTCCTTGAATGTGGTACACTGGTGTGCCATATTTTATGTATTATTTTATTTTAGTATGTTTTTTATTTTAATTTGATGGTTAATTTTAATTTAATTTTGAGTGATTATTAATTTAATTTAATTTTGAGCTTAATTTAGGCTAAATATGCAACAATGCTGCTTGCAACACAGCTACCTAGCCTGATATCTTCTTTTACATTTTATTTTATATTTTATTTCAGATGTTTTTAATGCATTTTTATGTTTATTTTATTATGTTTTTTAAATACAGCACTATAATTTAATTTAATTTTGAGTTTAATTTAGGCTAAATATGCAACAATGCTGCTTGCAACACAGCAGACTGATATCTTCTTTTACATATTATTTTATATTTTAAGATGTTTTTTCATGCATTTTTTGTTTATTTTATGTTTACTGCTAGAAAATTACAAATCAGATTTGTATACTGGCTTTACGCTTGTAACAAATTTTGCTGTGCAAGCAAGGTTGCTATAACAATATTAAGCAGCATTATTAATATTATGCAAGACTGGAGTAATGGCTGCTGAAAATTCATTACATTCTCTTTCATTTTAAAATACAATAAAATAGGAAGTAGTTATTTTAAATTTTAATCTTTTCACAATATTAATGTTTGTACTGTGTTTTTGGACAAATAAATGTTGCCTTGGGGGTATATAGACTCCTTTTTAAAAAAATTACTTCAAACAATGTTACCCAGTCTGGTATTTTATTTAACATTTTATTTTACATTTTACTTTAGATGCTTTTTAATTTCTATTTTTGATGTTTATTTCATTTCATTTAGACATGTCGCAAATTTTGGTTGCAAGCCTAATATGAAGTAAAAACACTCATATAATATTTACTGTGACAGAAAAAGAAAACTTTCAGGTCTTATTTTGTACTATATTCATGGAAAGTATCATTTATGCTTAACCTCAACCTACAAAGACCGCTGAAGATGGCCTAAGACTGCTAAAATTCTGAGTCTGAAAACAAAAACAACACAAATCTTCAGCACCTGAGCAGGCTGCTTCTGTAACTACAAGCGGAAAAGGTCAAACTGAAGTCAGAGGGTCTTCGAGTGCATTACAGTGATGCAAAGTTGCAGTGCATTACAAAGGAGGGTGTTGGGTGAACATTAGCGTGGGCCCTGCAGCCAGGTTAGCAGGGTCAGCCGAGACTGATGACTGAGGCATCAACAAATCTGGTTTCCATGGCAACCACATCATGGATTATTTTAGCAAACCTTAAGATGACAAACAAAAGACAGCATGATTAGCTCAATTCCAAAACCCTATGACCTGACTACATAAGAAGCACTTTAAAGATGTTATTAGGTGCAATCCTAATGCAAAGGCTGTTCATAATTATACCACATTTGAGCCAAATTCAAAGGAAGCACAGTGTGTATCTTTTACGAAAAATGTTATCCTAGAATGCACAGTAACAACCTCAGCTACGAAAAAAAAAAAATCTAAAAAGGGAGGGCAAAGTGACAGTAATGTTGATTATAAATGAATGTCAAATTATATGCAAACGTTCAAAAGAGGGTATGTAAGGTTTATTATTTTTGCTTAACTTAATTTAATATATTTTATTCAAGGAAACATTACAATGATCAAAAGAGACAACAAAACATTTATAATGATACAATTTCAAATAAATAATGTTCTTTTGAACTTTGTATTTATCAAAGAATCCTGAAAAATTGATCAGCAGCACAACAGTTTTCAACTTAATATTGAAAAATGTTTCTTCACCACCATATCAGCATGATTTCTGAAGGATCATGTGACACTGAAGACTAGGGTAATGGCTAACTAAAATTAATTAATTAATGTAATGTAATTTTATATATAAAGACAAAGACAAATCTAATTAAAAATTAATAGTTTTAGTCAACATTTTGACTAAATTTCAAATGTTCTGTTGTTGTTTTTTTCTACTACACGCTAAAAAAATGGTGCTATATAGCACTAAAAGTGGTTCTTTGACTCGTAATCATAGGGGAACCACTTTTGGTGCTGTATAGTACCAAATCTTGGTGCTTCAGTGGTTCTTCACTGGTTCTTTGGCACCGCTACCATATACAGAACCTGTTAAGCTCCTGTGGGGTTCTTCAGCGGTTCTTCAGTGGTTCTTTGGGGGTGATTAAGGTGCTATATAGCACCACTGCCGTACAAAGAACCTGTTAAGCTCCTTTAAAGGTTCTTTACGAGGCAAAGAACCACTGTTGGTGTTGTTTAGCACCATTTTTGTTGAAGAAATACAGTGCAATATGGCACCTCTTATGGTTCTACATAGCACCATTTGACAAAGGTGCTGTATAGTACCTTTAAAGATATGGTGCTATATAGCACCAAAAGTGGTTCCCCTATGATTACGAGCCAAGAACCACTTTTAGTGCTATATAGCACCATTTTTTTTTTAGAGTGTACATTTGCATTTTCATAACTTATGTATAACAGCTGCTGCCTGTGTAGAGCTAAACTGGTCACTTACCAGGTAGCATCGAGTGAGTAGGGCACCAAGTCTGCTTCTATGGTTTTAAATTAAGTAACGAAAACTTTTGTCTATGATAAGTTTAAATCCAGTTGTCCTAACCAGTGCCTTACAAAACTAAAGAAAGGAAGAGACAGAGTCCATCTCTGCCTTACCCATAAAAAAAAAATCATTACCTCAACCAATTCTGAGGGCTATTCAGAGCATTGAGGTAATTGTTGTGTTTTTCATTAAAGGGAAATGAGTATCCGGAGATGAAATGAAATTGGCTCATCAAGACCAGTGAAGTGTTTGTGCTGAGCCGGGACAGTGTCTATGTATGTGTACATGACACACACACACACACACACACACACACACACACACACACATAGAAATATCCCATACAGAACTAAATTGTCCCTGTTGCTATAACTGCAGGCTCTCCCTTCTGCTATTACGGCAGAACATTGGAAAAGAAACTGTCCGAGAGAGAAAGAAATAGATTATGGGATAAAGGGGAAAAAATGGAGAGACAGGAGATGAAGAAAATGAAAGCGAGGAAGACTCTAAAACGAGGGCTATGATGATTCTGCAATCCATTCAGCTCGATTGAGAGTAGAAAATAGGAGCGAAGGACAAGTAGAAAACACATAGAGAGAAAGAACGAGAGAGACGACAGGACATGAGGACATTGAGGGCCATTGTTTGGGGAGTCCAGGCCAGCAGTCTGATGCGGCAGAGGGGCAAAAGGTCACTGGTGTCCAAGTGAGGGGTTGTGGGGCAGATGAGGTGGTGTGAGGGGACAGTGGAGTGGGAGACCAAGCTTTACAGGGTCATTTCATCTCTGGCTGTGAGAATTTGGTGTTTAGGATAAAGAAAGAGAAGAAATAAAGAAGGAAGAAGAGAAGTACATACTCTCGTCTCCATCAAGAGTCCTTTAAAAAGAGTGCCGTCATTCATCTCTGTAAAAAAAATAAAAATAATAAAAAAAAAAAAAAATATATATATATATATATATGAGAGGAGGAGGAAAAGTATGTCCAGTACTTTTATATTATTCATTTTCATTAGTAATACTCTCATACAGTACCCATATATATGTGGGTTTTTTTGGGTTGTTAAGATCTGTCTATCTATCTATCTATCTATCTATCTATCTATCTATCTATCTATCTATCAGTGAAGGATTCACTAACTCAAACCTGAAAGTTTTTTTGACCAATTCATTTAAAGAACCAACAAAAACAAGAATATTGTAACATATTACATTAGGGAACACATATTAACTATTAATTAAGAGTTTTCCCTCGATAAACTCTTAATTATTGTTTATTGATAGTAAGTAAGGTAGTTGGTGTACTAGGTATGTTTATGTGGTTTGGTTAAGGGATAAGGGATATAGAATATGGACATGCAGAATAAGGCATTATTATGTGCTTTATAAGTACTAATAAACAGCCAATATGCATGCTAATAAGCAACTAGTTAATAGTGAATAGCGTTCCCTAATCTAAAGTGTTATGGTAAATTTTGTCATGATTTATTCATCCTCAAGTTTATACCTTTCTCTCTTTTGTTGAACACAAAATAAGACATTTCAAAGAATGTTGGTAACTAAACAGTTGTTGGTATCTATTGACTTCCATAGTATGGAAAAAAATACTAAGGAAAGTCAATGGCTACCAGCAAATGTTTGGTTACCAAGGTTCTTCAAAATGTCTTCTTTTGTGTTCAACAGAAGAAAGAAATTCACATTGGAACAACATGAGGGTGAGTATATGATGACAAAACTTTCATTTTTGGGTTAACTATTTCTTTAAAAATGTTGCCTAGGTGGGAACTGGTAACAAAGACATAGACCTAAACCCCAAAATATATGCTAAAATCAATTTTACAACCCGAATTCCGGAAATGTTGGTACGTTTTTTAAATTTGAATAAAATAAAACCTAAAAGACTTTCAAATCACATAAGCCAATATTTTATTCACAATAGAACATAGAGAATATAACAAATGTTTAAACTGAGAAATTTTACACTTTCATCCACTAAATGAGCTCATTTCAAATTTGATGCCTCCTACAGGTCTCAAAAAAGTTGGCACAGGGGCAACAAAGGGCTGAAAAAGCAAGACATTTTGAAAAGATTCAGCTGGGAGAACATCTAGAAACTAATTAAGTTAAGTGACATAAGGTCTGTAACATGATTAGTTATAAAAGGGATGTCCTAGAGAGGCAGAGTTTCTCAGAAGTAAAGATGGGCAGAGGCTCTCCAATCTGTGAAAGAGTGCGTGAAAAGATTGTGGAATACTTTAAAAACAACATTCTTCAACGTCAAATTGCAAAGGCTTTGGAAATCTCATCATCTACAGTGCATAACATCATCAAAAGATTCAGAGAAACGTCTCGGTTACATAGGTAACCCTCGTTCCCTGAAGGAGGGAACGGAGACGTA